>JAQGAA010001059.1:0-17544 GCA_034696425.1 Isotoma viridis | reverse complement strand
ATTAGAATGTAGTAATCATCATATATATATGTCACCAATTCCAAATATCTGTTTCTTGCCAAAAACTATACATCAGGAGGATCAGTTTTTTAATCTTATTTGTAATATAAAGACACAAACCTTTGAAAGCCTCAAAGGCACCAATTTAGGGCCATTCAATTACACAATAGTACATTTTATATTTTTTCACCATCTTCAACCATGCGTTAAATCTTAAGAACATGACAATATAATTTTTACACATATTACGATTATCCACGAAGTTAACCATATAGTCATCATGTTATTTATTTTACATATATTATTATTTCATGTAATTTACCTTTCGTTCAACACTAAACAATTACATATTATTATATAATAAAACTATATTAGAGGTTTAAAGTCTTTTTTATAGTACGGAACGCCCTTTTTGATTTAAGTTTTCCTTCGTGAAAAGAACAAATGCCAAAATATAACATTTCAAAGCTTGAAGCTAACAAAATGTTTTTCTTTGAAATGAATTTCATTTTCATAGTATGTATCCTCTATTAGGGCAAAAAGTTTACAATGAGAATACGAATTTCTATACCACTTTTAGTTCGGCATCTGCATGTGCTCATTGTAACTTCAACGATGAAATCTTGTCATTACAAAATAAGGATTTGGTGTAACGTTCAAGCTTTTTCTTTACTTCAAAAATTTGAAAGAAAGGAAACTGATTTTCTACATCTACATGTAATTTTTGTGAGAAACAGATATTTGGAATTGGTGACATATATATATGATGATTACTACATTCTAATCTTACTTTGATTATCTCATTCATTTGTATACGGTTTTGTTTTGATCAAGTAATTTTTTTTTACATTACTAACAACTTAAACGGTGTTGCTTAAATTTTCATTTTTATGGTGTCAGTTTTACATCTGTTTGCAATTTGGCCTGCTCGAAATTCGAAAGTATCATACAGCATAGTATAACATAAACAGATGCAGAATAAGTAAATCTGTAATTTAATTTTTAAGCTTAATTAATATTTAGCTAGGTTTTTCGATTATACTGTTTACAAAATATCCTTCATTTTCCAAAATTGGTTTAAAAGTCGTCGTAAGGTATTTTGAAGGTACTCTAGTGTATATTTCTGTCTCGTTTTCCGTACTTATAACTGATTGGTAAGCAAATACTTTCTTAGATATACTGACTTTCAATCACTTAAGATTATAGTTCTTTAAATGACTACGGATAATCGACAGAATAATGTCAATTTATAGCGAAGATTTGTTATTATTTTGCTTATTTCCTTTGTTACTGGAATTTTCAGCTGTATATTCCAAATCCAATGTTTTCTTCACTTTTTCCTGATTAGCAAGACTGGTAGGTGGTGGAGGATGAGCAAGAGGTTGTACTACTTGCTGAACTGTTTCAGAAGCCGTATTCGAAGTGGCCTCCGCTATTTTAGCAAAATCTTCATTAATTTCGTTTTGTGATTTCTCCATTTCACTTGCAGTGGGGGCATTTTCATTGGCCGTTGTAGGAAGCTTAGACATTCTCTGCTGGACAATTTTTAAATGCCTTACTATGTATTCTTCATGAGGAGCTAGTTTTGAAGTTTCGATGAAACAGGTCTCTGCTCGATGAAGTTCACCGCGCTCCACATAGACCACACAGAGGTTATGACGACCTTGAACATTATCTGGTTCCATCGCTAAAATTTTGTGGTAGCACTAAAAATGAATTAAATACATTGTTACACATTAGAAAACATACGATAAAATAAAAATAATTTTGCCTTGTCTTAAACTTACTTCTTCAGCAGCATTCAAGTCTTTCATGTTATTGATATAAATGTCCCCAAGTAAAATGAGACCTTTGATATGATCAGGATGAAATCTGACCAACTGAGTAAGAAAAGGAGCTGCTTGCAAAGGTCTCTGATTATCAGCCAGTAGTAGAGCAAGGTTGAAGAGAGCACTGCGAAAATATCATTACCAAAGATTACTCCTCAGAAAAAAGATAAAAATGGGAAAGCTCGTGAGGTTGGATTTTGGGATTGGATTTGAAATAAAAATCGTTTTCGTGAGAGATCTTATCATTTCTTAGTCATCAAAAGGGAAAGATTTGCTCATTTCTACAAAAAGATTGTCAATACCTTCGGAAATCCTCTTTGACCTCAATAGCTTGTCGAAAATACTTTTCTGCAGTTTCTAAATCTCGGTCATCCATTGCCAACATGCCCAAGTGGAAGATGGCTCGTTCATTTTTCGTATCATGAGATATTAAGGTCAAAAATCGTTCCTTTGCTATTAAGCGTTGGGCCTTGTCACCAATCTCGCAGAGCAGTATAGCAGAATTCAAAAGAGCTTGAAGATGCTCAGGTTCAAATTCAAGGGCTTTATTCAGGTACACCAGAGCCTGTGCTGTTTTCTTTTGCTCAAGGTACACTACTCCGAGCTGAAAAAAAAAATAAATAAATTCAAACGAATCGTCCAGTCTGCATCCATACACATTCACATAATTACATATGATATGTTTTACTTACATTGTAATATATGTCAGGGTTACTGTTGTCGTAAAATAAAGCTTTTTCGTAAACTTCTTGAGCGTCTTTTGTTCTGAAAGTATCAATAAAATACAAATTGCTAATAACAATTAAAAAAATTATGATCCTTATTAACTACACATAAAACATTTAAACATTTTGATCTTTAGCCAAAAATTAGCAGTTATGTTGCATTTTATTGATAAAGCAATTTCATTTGTTAATTAATAAAGGGTTTTTCTTTAATTGAAACTGAGAAGATTTTGCCCAACATCGATTATATCTATAGGGTTAGGTTTTATCTACGGGCTCTACGGTGGCTATTGAAATCCAAAAATCGTATTTACGCTTTTGTATTGGCTAATTACAGAGTAAAATTTCAAAGAGAAAAGTAAAGGAAAGACTTGCTTCCTTATAAAAACCTATAAGGCTTTATCAAAAGGTAGATTCAAATAATGAACAATATCGTGATAATATGAAAAATCCAGGAAATACATCCAAGATTTGTCGAAGCTTTAGCACATGCAGTAGACAATGGTAACAGTGTGCATATAGAGAAATACAGACACATATTATAGCCAGTATAAGTATAACCCATACAGGAACAAATTGGCTTTATCATCTCATGATAAAAAAATGCAATTTTCTCATACTGACCCCTTTGACCCACTACAACAGAGTTTGAGAATATTGGATTCCCAAATTGTTGAGGAAATCAAATTGATCGAGTCGACTTCACAATGAACTCACTCCCGTGTCCGTATAAAGTAAGTCAGCTCTTGACAAGTGTATTGTAATATTTGACTGACTTGTTCGAAAGAGTCATTGTACAAAACTGACGTTCATTCATTCAATGATGTATGTAAAGCTTTTCGTGATTCGAAAACTTGATTTGATTTACAACCAAGACGGCTACTCTTATCTACTTTAGAAAATTTATTATATTGAATACTTTCCTCTAAAAAAAGCGGGCACACTCGTTGAATAAATGCACTTAAAATATCTAACTTTCTCCAAAAGTTGGTTTTCTACTATGCTTAAAGCTTAAATTAGGCTTAGCTGGAAACATACCAGAAGTAGATGCAAAGCCATTCCTTTACTAGTCATTAGTAATCCCTAATTCTACTTGGAGGATTCAATTTAGTTTGCACCCATACTTGACACATTTTACTTACCTATTCATTTTGAGAAGAATATCCCCTCTGTTAATATAGGCCTGAGTGTAGTCAGCTCGCATTGAAATAGCTTGTCGATAAAGTCTGTCAGCTTCTTCCAATCTAGTCTCATTTCTAGCAATAAGATTCGCCAGATTCAAAAACACATTCAAGTGATTCGGAGCAATCCGAGCTTGATAAGTCTCTCCAGGTTTCGCCTTCGGCAGCAAGGATTTTGCCTGCATGGCACAAACATAATAAAAAATGTAATGGATAAAATACATTTATATACAAACTGAAAAAAAAAGTTGATGCCGTTGTCATTGCCTTTACAGTTATTACTTGAGTGTACACTCAACCTGTTTTCTTATTTGATGCACCATCACGTTTTCCTTTCATCTTCATCTTGAGTGTAGTCAGCTCGCATTGAAATAGCTTGTCGATAAAGTCTGTCAGCTTCTTCCAATCTAGTCTCATTTCTAGCAATAAGATTCGCCAGATTCAAAAACACATTCAAGTGATTCGGAGCAATCCGAGCTTGATAAGTCTCTCCAGGTTTCGCCTTCGGCAGCAAGGATTTTGCCTGCATGGCACAAACATAATAAAAAATGTAATGGATAAAATACATTTATATACAAACTGAAAAAAAAAGTTGATGCCGTTGTCATTGCCTTTACAGTTATTACTTGAGTGTACACTCAACCTGTTTTCTTATTTGATGCACCATCACGTTTTCCTTTCATCTTCATCTTAATCAGAAAGTTCATGAGAAATAACACTCATCATTTCATGTCTCTAAGCTCCAACCAAGAATAACATGACGACAAATTCTGAAGGTAATAGACTTCATCACACAAAAACACTAACAGTAAAGGACGGTTATGACGTTTTTAATTTTCAGAACATTTTTCGATTGTGTGAACAAACAGCAATTTCACTCCGGAAAACGTGATAGAATAAATGAACTATAGTTGTAAAAATGAAAAACTATTGTTGAAGTTATGTTATGAGTTCAATTATTATCTTGAGGGGGTTGGATACCACAATTTTTAAAATAAACCCCTTGAAGTAAAATAAATAGCTAACGAAGAATTGTTTCGTCTTTTCACATTATAAGCATAGTTTTGAATTCTAAATGGCTTTCTCCTTTAACAATTCTTACAAAAGAAAAAAATGCAAGCAATTTTGCAGTCAGAATGCTTTTCTTATATTCTGAAAGTGCTAATTTTGCATTACTTTGGCTGAGAATGTATTTATTTCCTGTCATTTTACAGTATTTATATAAAGGATAAAAAAGGGTTATGATATGGGTTTAGGGTCTAGATACCGACTACTAAACTGATTGTGAGTGAGTGGATGATGATCGATTATTTCCGAAACATTTATGAAGACAGCACAATGGATGGATTCTGGAGAATCGATAAGTACCACTTGGTTGCTCTTGGTCCATCAGAACAAAGTTAATGTCATGCTATCACAACTAAGATCCTTCAAATCATCAATCTTATAATAACAAAAGGACACTACAGAATCAATAATATGCGACAAGACTAGGATAATATTTCGCTAAAGAAGGTAGCGGAAGACCGGATGGAATTTTCTCCATATAATATACAGCTTCGAGTTTGAAAGGTTCAGATTCGGGGCAACAATACAAAATAAAATTTCTCACAATATAACAAAAAGGCCAGTGGGGGGGAGAAAAGATTGGATGAATCTACACACGAATAATAATAGAAGAAAATAGTAAAGAAGACATTCTATCATCATCCTCCCAACCTAACCTAACATAAAGAACAATCAATTTTATGTATAATATGTACGTAAGTATATAGTTACAATTGTAAGTAATTTTCCAAGCGTAAATCATTACAACTTTCTCAAAAGTATTATATTACTACTCTTGGTTATGTTTGGTATTTGTAGCAAGAAGTTGATATTCAGTTTATATTTCTGAGGAATGGAATGTTAGCAATATCAAGTAGTAGTAGTAGTAGTTGTATGATTCTTTTATTATTGTAATAAGTTGTGTGTGCACGCTTTTGCTGTCTTTAGACGAAGAAGGGAGGATATGAGGGTGAGTTCACTCTTGCTGCAACTGATAGCTTTTATAAGACAGTATTTTGTGATATTAGGTAAAAGTATGAGGTTGAATAATACTAGTAGTGAAAGTAACTAATATAAGATAATAGGATGTAGCATGGAGATACTTGGACAGATAGTGTTGTAGTAAGTAGAAGACAGAACGTATTTTAAAGTTCAAGAGGCTCTTCGTCTTTTCTTACCTTGAGATAAGCATCCTCGGCCTCTTTGTACAACTGGAGGTTGTTATAGGTTCTCCCAACATTGATGTGAGCACCGATGTCATCTGATTGCACACTGAATTGAAAACGGTCACATTAATCAACCCTCTCTTTTACTTTCAGTCCACTAACCACGTAAAATACGGCTGAGAGAATAGATCCTAATGTATAATGTTTTATATCCAGGGTATTGGCTCTGGGTAAAGAATAGGTAGGGATGGTATTTCTTTAGGTAAAGAGAGTAATAGTCAGGAGATCGGGGAGAAAGCAAGTAAACACCACCACCAACCAACCACCACCACTAGTGACTAGCATCAGTGACTAGTAGAGGGGTACAGACTTTCTCCTTTGACATCTTCTAAGCAAACCAAATAAAAGAAAATTTTCTCAAGGAATTTAGTCGACCTTAGGTCCACAATAAACTCCTTCATTACTAGAGAAGAGCTCAAATCTTTACCTCTCTACTTATTATGTCATAAAAGGCTTAAGTTTAACGTCTCCGTTCTTTCCCATCATCATCATCATCGTCTAAGCGTCATCATTTTCAACATCATCACCCCCTACTTTCTCCACTCTTTCTTTTCGTTCCTTTCAATAGGACTAATATTAAATAAAATAGCAATATGATATATAGAGCTGCAAAACTAAAGTGGTTTGGTACTACGTTATTATACTACACTTGGCAGCTAGTAGTACAAAATTAAATATACTTTATGCATGTCACAGAAGAAATATCATTAAAATAATAACCAGCCTTTCTTAAAACTTCTTTAGTTCATTACATAAATCGTATATAATATTTCCTTCTACGATATACATTTCCTTGAGCTTTGTTAGAATCATAATACTATTACACTTGCAGGAGCTCAAATCAGATCTCAAGTTTAACAGGAGTGGTTTACACTGTCGAAAGTATTGGTAACAAGTCGTCCTTAATCCTATCTTGGGTTTCTTATTAACAAAGAATTCAATCTTTAAGTTTAATCAGAAGAGAATTTATGTGTGGAGACGCGCTTCTCTCCTTGAGATTGTTGTTACTAGCTGACTTTTCAATATTCAATACGAAGAAAGTGCAAGTTCTTCCTATCTGATGATAATAATCAAAGGCTCAAGTTGTTAAATTCAATAGCTGACGAAACTCTACAGCGAAAAATTTGTGGTGCCTACAGCTATGTTTAAATTACTTCATGTCAGTCAGTTTTCGTGGCTTTCCGAGTTCATTAGTTTCTCATCAACTACTCTTTCATCTTTTGCTCCTTCATCCCTTACAGTATTATTGCTTTGTATTGCACCTTATAACGTATGTATAAGTTTCGTCATGTCGTCAAGACACAGTACGACTACCAATATTAGTGGTGGTTGCACAGCTTTCTGAAAACTTCTACTGCTCGAATGCTCTCATCTCCAGATTTTGAGGTAAGGGGCTAGTAGTAGTAGTAGTATCTTCTTTCGGGAGAAAACTTTGTTAGGAAAGGATTCGTCTTCCGCATTCCCCCAATAATACTGACGGATAGAGTAGAGAGTACAACTACTACTAAAGCTTTATTATTTTAAGTAAGAAAACTAACTTGCCCGACTAGTTTGCTTTTATTACGGAACATGAATCTGTCACCCCTTGAGCATTCAAATTCATTTAGAAGGAGTTAGCCGGATAACAGATTTAAGTAAATGATACGTGTGTGTTGTGCCATTCAATTCACATGTTGTTGTTGTATGTTTTCAGATGCTATGACATTCTGTGCGTTTGTATATAACTTTTGGGCTAATTTAAAGTTTGCTTTCCACTAGACCAATTTTCATTTTAGGATCAAAAGGAAGCAATATCACTCATCCTCAGTTGTATTCCTTAAAGGGAGTAGTAATTATATGTGCCTTTATGAGATCATTTTAGGTACATAGAATGAGCAGTTTTATTTACGAGGGGTGAAATGAGAGAAAATTAACTTGTCTAAAAGCTAAACTCCTTGGTTATGGTTGCGTTCGTTCTGTAGTTTTACTTGGTAGTAGGTGACATTGATACACAGAATGGTCTAGTATTATTGTTAGTCACTTGGGAGGAAGAAAGTCGACTTTAAGAGTTAAGGTAGTCGATCGGTTGATAGGGATTCATCTAAATAAGTTGAGAACCAAGACTTTGGAGACATTACCCAAGACGTCGCCTGAGTCGAAATGTTACTTAAACTTTAGTTGGACAAAGAATATTATTACTTGGGAAGAAGTACATGAAGATTTCTAACAATAAGTTGGATTGAGTAACAAAGCTTGCTATTGGATGGCCTGAGTACACTTACATCCTGCCGATAGATCAACTCAAGGAGAATTTATGGTCAAGAGAAAGGAAAGAAACCCCAAGGATCTGCTGATTTATCTCATTTTCGACTATGGCAAAACTGACTTATTGGTAAAGTTTACCTCTCCTTCAATTTACTACCTTCCCTACTGCTCCCAAATACCTTGTTCGGATTTTAAGATTGGAAGCACCCAACAGCAGTATTGGTAAGACCCTCATAGATAACCTTACTATTTACTACAGCACTACCTATACATGGCAGCATTACTACCACGACTGAAGAAAGTACTTTGTAAAAAATATATAATAATATGTGTGTGTGTACACAGTCTGTGCATTAGTCTCAACAGGCTAAGTCTCAATTTTCTACCCTCAATCCCTGTCTCCTTGCTTTGGCTTAACTTTTATTTATGCGTGCATCCGGCCAAGCAAAAATACTTTTTTCCGTTTCTTAGTTTACAGGACTTTTTTGAAAAACGATGTTCAACAATAAGTACATTATATATTATAAAGAAACTGCTTATACACCTTGCCTTAGATCTAGCTAGATATGACTTCGGGGTTACTTTATAACTATGCAACTAAACTATGACTCCACACTGCCTAACTACTTTCACTCTGACTTTCAACTCCAAGTTCATCTGACTGACTTGACTACCCACAGTACAACATAGTTTACTTTATGTACATTTTACAAAAAAGGTAATCCCCTTTCCTCAGTCAACTCAACTGACTTTTCTTTTCCTCAGATTCACAATGGCTTTTACATTCTTTTGGCATAACTGGTTCTTTAGTTAGTTTATAGTATGAGAAGTAAATTTACGAAGCGAAATAAATCCTTCACTGAAAGGCAGAAACATTCTCAATCAACTCAATACTACAAACAGAAGGTGTGTGAGAAAGCTGGCAACTTTAACAAGGAATCACTTAAGATGATCAATGGAAGTTGCAACTTGCGAAGTAAATACTAAGAAGTTGAGTAGTACTCAAAGCTTAAATGCACATTTTCTATAAGAACTATTCTTGCAAATAAGAAATTTCAGCACTTATATCACATCTGCCTACATAATAGATATCACAGCTAATTGTGCAGGACAAGGATGTTTCTCAACATCCATTTTAATTAAGAGCTTTCTGTCTCCTGAGATAAGAATTTGAGCGGACAAATCATAATAATTTCTAAACTTATCGACGCTTCAAATTAGAAAAGTTATGTCGTATAGTTAGTTTCAACTTTGAAATAGTGAGTATAGAAAACCTAGCTTTCATACATACTTACTTTCAGTGCAGGAGCAAATGCTCAAATGTTTTACAGTGGTATTTGGTGGTGGTGGTGTGTTGCCCAAAAGAAAGGAAACTCCTTTAAGAAGTTACAAAAGGGTTAGAAGTACTCAAGACTAGTAAGGAGCTGAGGGAGAGCACAAATGGGCTAATAAGTGCAAAGCTACGAAGTGAAATCTTACCTAACAGCTTTTTGGAAGTAAAACAATGCCTGTTTGTATTTCCCTTGGCTCTCCAGAGCATGGCCAACATTGTTATATAATTTCGCATTCTTCTGATTCACTTTCAAGCCAGCCATAAAAATTGAGTATTCTGATTCCCAGTCAAAGTTTCGAACGTGAGTCTTTGCACCGTGGAGAAGGAGAAGTGAGGCTAAAAATAACCAGCACCACTTCCTTCGTTCCCTACAAAAATTTTTAGAAAGTATTTTAAGACCTGTCAAGCAAACGAACACCAGCACTATGTATAATTCATTAGACTGCTTTTTATTTTACACTATTTTAAAGACACAACTTGTTAAATCTTAATAATATCAAAAGCTTTCATTCAATTTCTTTAAATATTCGATTTTATCAGGTCAAATTACAATGATAAACCAAAACTAACTTGAAAATAGTGAGTAGAGTGACTTGATTACTTCATTAGAACTTATTCGTCAAAAATAATAATATCTAATCTTAAAGTTATCTATAGAATTCAAAGTTGACATGACACATCGTCAGTCGACGATATCATCAAAGTATCATATTTTCTGCTAGATACTGCAAATGAGAAATTAACACAAATGTACATATAATGTTTAATATTACATAGATTACACAATAAAGAATAGAAAGCTTGATGACAAAAAGAAAGTTAGGAAATAGAAAGTGAGTAGTAGTGTCAACTTACTTGTTTGAAGAATAAATACGTGTCCATCCGTATGCAACAAGAAGGCAAAACCCCATAGAAGGGATGTACAGGATCCTCTCCGCAATTACAAAGCCCACAGGGAAAAAGAGATTAGAAGCAGGGAGAAATGGGAAGACCATCAGTGACAATCCCTGCCAAACAAACACAAATCACCAAATATGTTCTGACATGTTAGTTTTCATTGCTTGCTATTTCTATTGCTATTTCTGATGCTCTTTTTGACATTCTGACTCCGCATGACTTGACTTCATGTTATTATATAATCTTCTATCATTCACGGCTACATAAGTCGTAAGTTGAATCAAGCAGCTAATATATAGCCACTACTAGTCACCAGGCGCACCAAGTGCTTTCCCTTCGGCATTTACTTTCCCTTTTTGTACTTTTCCATATCATCCCTACATTTCATTTGTATTGTCCTTTTGTACGATCTGATGTGATAATAGTGAGATCACTAGCACATACAACACCATAACATTATCACAAGGTATACATACATACAAAGAGTTGCAGTTGGATGGAATGTAAACAGTCGGGTCGTATGTTATGTACATATCGTTCAAAATACGCGTGCGGTCAGACAAGGTTTCTCTCCTACATGTTACGTTGTGTGCACTTATCTGACTGGCTTTGGTGCAAACAATAAGAGCTTTCCCAGCCAGAAGCTTTAATCATAAAAGTTGTTCAAAAACAACAAACGATCTTTCCATGATTGCACCAACAAAGCCATCATCATCCTCATCAAGATCTATTCTACTAGTCCAGAATGTCAAAGTACCTTTATTAAACTAACTCCATATATGAGTAGACACAAAACTGTCAGAGATAATAATGAACCTCAGTTAATAGGATTTTATTCATTTGTAAACTTCCATGGTTTCCGACTTACTTCGAAAAGAGGGCCTTAGACTTAATCAAATCTATTCAGTCCATCTAATAGCGTAATGTTATACTTGAATATATACGCCTCCGAGAATAAAACAATGGAGTTTAAAGGATTAACTCACCATTATGACGATATTTGAGTGACGATCACTGGGTCGTGACAAGGCTGTCTTAGCCAGTAAAAGCAGAACCGCGTAGGTAGCGACTGTAGCCAAGTTACGTGGATCCATCCATTTTTCAACCAGAGCAACAGTGCCCATCGTCCAGTCACAGCAAAGTTCAGATGGAAATAGGAGAAGCCAGGCGTTGAGACTGATGAGATAGTTGTAGCTAAGGTATCTTGTTGGATACTCGGCCACTGATGCAGGATTATCAAACCTGAAACACCCCCCACGTTTATTTGTATTAATTATTTTTTTAGAAATTATTCATTCTGCTTTACCATAGGTCGAAAACTAATTTGCTTTAACTTACTAATTACCAATCAATTTATATTTTCAAACTGTACGCAAAACTCATAAATTTAGAAAAATTTGCATTGAGAAGAAGCATAAGCAATGGAATTAAATTCCAAAATAAAAGACCCTATAGAGTACGAGTACTAAAGGCAGTTGTATGTATTATTAAATGCATTCGTCATTCAATGTGCAAAATTATGAATCTCTTGTGCAGTTGTGCTACTTAATTCTACTAGATAGTGCATAACAGTACTAAACACATAACTATGTAACACAATTCAGATCAGATAGCACACTCTCTCATTCAGTGAAATTCAAATTATGAAGTAAGATGAAATTAAATCAACAGCAAGAGCTTTGCACAAGTCACAAAAGGAATTATAAAAGAAAGGGACTATTTTGCTAGCTCTGACTACATCTTTATCACGTTATCACATTTACTTCGATATAAGTATTTCTTGTGTGTTCTGATCTAATTTGAGTTTATATAGTCAGATTAGTTTAAATAGACTAGCTGTACGTTTAGGCTTAACGCTAGCACGTAAATAACAGTGGATAAGAAAGAGCTCAAGATTAGCTTAAAAGGAAAAGCTCTTTAAAGTCAACCATTTGTGTTCTACTATGGATTCCTCAGAAAGATAAAATACAGGGCAAATATTCAAATAAATTAGATTAGAAAGACAGCAATTCACTTCAAAAATAAACTGTTTAAATATGTATGCACTATTGTATTTCTTAGAATAAAATTCAAACGGATCAGGGTGTTCTAGGATCGTTCATCTTTCACGTTGACTACCTTATATACAGTTTATCATCAATCGCAAGCACTTCTTTCAAATACTACTACAAATTAATTAAATATGAAAATTATTAACGAAATTAGCATATTACCCTTACTAATGGTACTCAATTCATATAAGATTCAGCATTTATCAAAGTACAGAATATTTTAAAGTCAAATTTGGATTAAACGGGACCAATATTTCATAAATATTTCATTCAAATCTAAAACAAAATATTTGTAGTTAAACTACTGCTACAATTATTTCTCAAATATATATTTAAAACGACCGTCTCTGAAACACATTCTATTTTCTCCAAAACATCCCCTCACTCCAAATGAAGACTCAATTTCACATCTCATTCCTCATTTACTACCTAAGTATCATCCTCGTCATCACCATTATCATCCCAAGCTATTATGTTTAATCATCATGAATTCAAATTTATATTGGGGTAATCAGCTTACGTTAAAGTATTGTTGTTAAATGGATATAAATGTAAGGTATAAGAAACTTACATATTTAATAGCTTGATTCTCATACTATACAAACGTACATAGTATCATAGAGACCTCTCTCAATTCAATGGATTTACCACCTGCGGTGAAAGTACCTTTTCCTTCTCATTTTCACTCACCATCGCCTTTTGTTTCCTTCCTTCATACCTTTCTTCCTATTCTTTCACACATTTTCTACAGTCCTGGCACAAACCTAATATTCAACTACTACTATAATGCAATTGCTGCTACTATTGCCGAGTTTCATAAATGTAACATTTAACTACGTAACCAACTATAACAATATATTTTGTGCATTTTACCTCTTTCTACCACCAAACCTGCTATCTCTATCTTATACACACAGAGCTATATACATTCTTCATCTATGCTCTATATATTTATTCACACTTACACGTCAACCTGTAAATCCCCTGTCTGAAAGAAATGAAAAATCATTGAACATCCAGCAGCGTATATTTTCCTACAGATAATATAACCCTCACCAAGAGGATTTTCTATTCTACCACAGAGATAAAAAGTCTTATCGTGTATGAATATTCTGTTCGTTTGTAAACTTCATGCATTTCCTTTTTTTCAGTTTCAAATGAGACGGATTGAAACGGTAACCCTTTGCGCCTCCACGTGTATGTATCCCTTTAAGTACGCAGGCATATAATATTTTGATAGAATGAGAAAAAAAGGATGAATGAATGCTTGAATACTTGTAACTTAAGCCTTTTTCCCTATTTTTTCTTTCCTGGTTCCATGTTCTTTTTAAGTTAATCCATGGGAGAAAAAAACCATCCGTTTGGTAGCATTTTTCCTTACAAGACTTGGTATTATAGTTTCGAGTACCTAGAGAAACACATTTCTTTGCATTGCACTTTCGCCTTCTCATCTGCTTTGTGAAATATGCTTTCTTTCTGTTTTACAACTTACAAGTCTTAAATAAGGATTTTCACCCGAGAGTCTATTCCCATCTATTCAGTTAGAGTCAACATTACAATGCATAATATTATAGGACTTATGATGATAATCTTGTTTCCTCACGGAAATAATAATTTTCTTATTAATAAATAGACTCTTTCCTTCTTTGAATTACCAAGCTAAGACGATGTATGTACGTAATAAATTTATTCATTACTATTATTATTACTAGTGTTATTACCATACTTCAAAAATAATGCCTTAAGATATTTACTACAGAGCATAATTCATCTTAAAAGAGTAAATCTCCGATTCTAAAGAGCTCTAGCAATTCATGCCCGTTTAAATTCGGTATAAGAAAGTTTTAACCCTTTGGCAGTGACCATACTTAAAAATTTTGCAAGCCATTTTATTTAGTCTTCTTGGAAATTATCATGCATGGATACTTTCAGGAAACGGACACATTTTTTTTTAGAAGAAAATCTGGTTAATAAATTTCAGCATTGAAGTGCTTTAAACTGACGATAATGCCTTCGGGGGTTATTTAAACTCTAATAAAACTGAAATATACACATTTTCAAAAATAAGTGTTGAGATAAGCAAGAAAAAATGCATTTTTTGAAAGCCGATCAACATATTAAATTTTGTGAGAAAATTCTGCATCATGGAAAATTAATTCAATGGCTTACCTCGTGAAAACAGGCAACTGGGAGCCCATCACAAAAAGGCGACCAAGTAACAGCGTCATCCCAATTGCTATCAGGGCCGAAATCCGTGAAGTCACAGGAGAAATCCAGCCAGGAAGTGAACCCTTCCCTCGAAGTGCCGGCCCGATAACATTGAATAGGTCCTTCACTCTCAACTGTAATCATAACACGTACGTATACGTAACCATAATCATAACATAAGGCCCAATGAGCTCATAACTCGCAGGCTAATGTCCTCACAAAGAAAGTCAACTTGTCAGGGGGAGAAAATTGGAAGCATTCGAAGTCTGATAGATTTTTTTAGGAAAAACTTTCACATTCTGTTCCTATGAAATCCATTTATACACTTGTACTCTGTATATAAACTGTGCAGGGTTGTTTTCTACGATTGACTTTGAGTACTGCTACTACTGCTACCACTATTGTTATTTTTTGTTTCGTTTCCGTACCTTTTGTGAGATGAATATTTCATATACGCCACAGATTCCAAGTACAGTGATTCCTTGTTCCTTGCACAGCATCGCAATAGCCACGAGGAGGCCGACAACAGGCATAAGCTTCCAGTCTGTGACAAAAAGATGTAATAAAAATTCAGCGATAAATACCAAATCAAAGCAGTAAAGTTTCATTGCCTGACGTAACTTCTTAACCTGAACGTGAACTTCTGTACTTTGTATCTTTTCTATAGGTATGATACTTCTTTATTGGACAAAGCCGTTTTGTCCATTTGTTTCAGTTTCATTTCATTGAATCTCAAATAGAAATATATGTGCGTACATAAATACATGTTTACTTAAGAAGACACCAACAGAGCAAGAGTAAGATTATAAATGTAACACAAGTAAAGAAGGAGGAGGGGTTGAAATGAATGGTAAAAAGAAGGAAACTTATTTGGGTGAAAGGAACACTTTTACTCTGAGTTGACATTTATACAAGAATAAAGAACTAATAAATACAGTGGTCAAGTCTCAACAAACATATACATAAAGAACAAGTTGGAAGACGACTGACTCTTAAGAACAGAATCGCTTTCACATTGAAAGGGAAGAAGAATAAGAAAGTAAAAGTTGACACCAGAGGCTTCTCTCTTACTGGCACATAAATTTTCATGGAATACTGGCACTGCATAAGGTACAGTTGATATGGCACTTACTAAACTTAGGACTACAAGCTATCGTTTTTATGTAGTATTATTATAAAGATGAATATAACATAAACGCTGGTGAAGAGTAAAGAAGAAGGACAAAAAAAGTCCACTTTACAAGGAGACAGGTGAGTTGTAGCTTATGGAAGTGAAGGAAACGGGAAGCCATATTATATCATACTAAAATAGGACAATTGTACACTGCAGTAGAATACGATACACATCTTATCGAAGAAGCTACTAGTAGAAATATCGCATATCGTCTTACTCATACTCAGTCGCCCTTGTCGTTTTTATACTTTTTTCCTTATCCTGTGGAATTTTTTAGCCCAAGGAAACAAAAGATGAAGAGGACGGAACTCTTACAATGATGCTGCTTTTTACTCCTGTCAAGGCACATCCAGATCTCTTTATCCTAAAGAAAAATATTGTACCAGAGTTGGTGGAATACCTTTTGGTGAACTTACTTGGTAACTTCATACACAAAAGTACAGGGTGGAAACCAACTACCAAGTTGGTCCAAAAAGAGGTAGCAAAAATAGTTGGGAGAGTTACTAAGGAGAAAGTCTTTGAGGAAAAGTAAAAATTACTCGAGCAAAGTAGACTCAGCTTGGTTTACCAGTATGAGGGAATGGATTTCGCACGTACATTCTATTTCAACCAACAAAAGTCTCGTTGGTACATTACCTACTACAATTTCTCCTAGTGCTTGGTGACAGGCTCATTTTCTCTTCTGAGGAAACTGAATGCCCCCAAGAAGATCTCACATATCGTATTACACAGTATTTTATATTTTATATGATGACGATAAGAATCGTATACATCTATCAGCATAACTAGCCTGATCACTATTGTATAACCACCAACCAGTATCAAATAAGAACGAGCTAATATTACACACTTTCTAAGCTTTCAACACGATAAAGTCATTCTTTGAAGGTATAAGTTTGCCTAAGATTCCTCTGGATGTTGTAATATAGCCAGAAAAAAATATAAATATAGATGTTTTATATATATTTAAAAGTAGTACAAACATGGGAGAATTATCAAGTGCATCAAAAATAAAAATTGAATGAGGAACAAGTGATAATGCTTGTGTCTACTCAGATTTCAACCATACTATTTTTAGCTGTTATAGTTCAAACAAACATTATTAAAAATACCGATGTTCAGATAAAGCCATTTACCAAGAACTCAAAAATTGCTTAATGAGCTCAAAATATAAATGCGAACTCATAACAGAATTGCTTTAAGAGTTCAATAGACTTTGTATTTGCTGTTTTATAAAGAGAGAACAAACTACTACCTAAACGAAGATACAACACAACCCATGAGAAATCTGAAGAAAGAAAGTTATTTAATGACTTGTACAAGGGAAATGCCTTAAAAGGATGGAAACAAGATTTTGGATCAAGTTATCTCAATTAACTGTTAATTTGATTGAAACCGACATTGTGATATTGGAAAAGAGTCATTGAGATACGCAATGCATTTTAGACCACACTCGTCTAGACCCTAGAATTTTAACATTTTACTTTTACTACCGTCTATTTCACAACTATGCTTTACAGTTAAGAACAAACTTGGTTTCAAGACGCCGTACTCTATTCTATTTGAATTCGAATTCAAAGCCGATGCTTGTGAATTCATGTAGTGTAAAGTCAAAAAGTAACCAGATCG
>JAQGAA010001058.1:0-17546 GCA_034696425.1 Isotoma viridis | reverse complement strand
GAGAAGCATGTATGCCACTGACTAAACCTTAAATAAATGCATTGTGATTATTTAAAGTTACAAAATCATTATATTAAATATGGACGAGGTTGAGATAGTTTCATCAGATTTAAATTGGACTGTCTCCATTTCACTATTTAAAAGACAAAAATTAGTATAATAATTTACTCAATGCAAACCTTACAAACTATATAAATAAGCTATAAGTTATCTCTGGTCTACCTACGCCTACCGAAGTACAAAATGAAGGTAAAAACCGAAGTATTAAGTATAACCAAAAATGCTGCATTGACATTTTTCAGAATACATGTTTCATTTCGCCAATAAATACTTAAGTTTGCAAAAAGGTAAATTTAAAAGCTATCAAACCAATGCAGCATTTTTAAGGAGCTAATAGAGTAAATTAAAACATAAAATATGCAATACAGAGTGAATTCCCTAAATCCAAAAACTACTCTAAAAACGAGAAATGAAACAAAGAGACAGAAACTAAATTCTGCGTTATTATTTGTTTAAATATAAGCCAAGCCCTATAGGGAAGCAAACTTTCCAATGGAATTGAACCAAAGAAGTTATTATTGCAGCAGAAAAACCCCAACCACCACTCACTATATACTAGTACTGCACTCTGATCTTGAAAACATATGAATGCAGGCCAAGCAGATTGGGAACATTTAGAATTTAGATATGAGAAAGTGTGTTCACTAAATTCTACTCGCTCATTCATTACTCACTCTCAAGATAATAATGAAGCAATTTACTTAAATTGAGAGCAATTCTATTATTCTACACAAAAAAATGCAGACTAGTTAGTCTTGTAGTTTGTCAGCTGTAGAAAAAATAAATAAATGTATTATTAATTTGTAATTAGAAATATAATGCATTTATTAGACTGACTGGTCGTAGTGTTGTTGTGTGAAAGAAAAATATTATAATTAAATTAAAAGAATTTTGAATAGGGCCTTTTTTATTGCCTTGCGTCGTGTCGTGTGGGACGGAAACTCTTTATTTTTATCATTTAAAATCCAAATGCTTCAATGGGGATCCTCTTTTCCAAATTGTGGGCCTTGTTTGGCAACGAAGGTAATTCTATACTTTAAAAAAATGTATTTTAAGTAAGTACTGGTTGAAGTTGAGATTTAAGATGATTTTAGAATTGCAATGGAAAGGTTGAAGGTCAAAGAGGAAAGGTTTTATTTTAGTGTGACTATCAGATCACAGATATGAGGCAATTTAATGTAATAGCCTTGGGTCTTTTGTTGATCTATATCTGATGATATTAAGTGTTGAAGTGTGAAACTACAACGTGGGGTATTAATATAATATGACCATTTCGTATCCGCACTGTGACATTGACTAACTTGGAATACTACGTATTTATACATTGATTGTGCAATTTATGGGTGCATAGATTTCAAAAGGTCGTGTAGTGCAGCATTTTAATTAGTAGTACGATGTTATTCTGTAAATTTGCATATCGTAAAAATATGAATTTCTATGGATGAAGGACAGACTTAATTATTTGTGGTGTTTTTTATAGAACATAAAATAGTGATTTTGGGCCTGGACAATGCTGGGAAGACTACAATCCTGTATCAGTTTCTGATGAATGAGGTTGTACAAACAAGTCCTACAATTGGGTCAAATGTTGAAGAGGTCACATGGAAGAATATACACTTCATTATGTGGGATCTTGGTGGTCAACAGAGTCTAAGACAATCTTGGTCTACTTATTTTACCAATACTGAGGTAGAAAATTTATCATTAAGTTATAATAATGTTTTGTTAGCGTTTTGAAAGATGTTTTAATATGTTTTTTTGTTTTGTAGTTTGTGATTCTAGTTGTGGATTCAACAGACTCTGAGAGGCTGACATTAGTAAAGGCTGAACTAGAGAGACTCATCGCTCACGAAGATTTAACCAACGCAGCGTTTCTAATTTATGCTAATAAACAGGATGTCAAAGGTTCTTTAAGTCCTGCCATTATTTCCCGAGAGTGAGTTGACGAGTTTAAATAATAAAGAATATTAAAATTAATGTTTTGAAATTCAAAGGAAACAATTCGTATATTTTTAAATTCATTATAATTCAATTGTTTTCAGATTAAATCTTACATCTCTACGTAAACAACGGTGGCAAATACAACCTTGCTGTGCGTTAACTGGTGAAGGATTATATCAAGGCTTGGAATGGATCGTATCACTTATTAAAAAATAATTGGAACGATTATTGTATTTTATGTGATCAAAAGCTAATTTTGGATTTTTTTATGTACAAATAATCCTATCTCTGTAATCTTTTTATAAATATTAAGGCGTAACGAAATGAAAAATGCTGCCTGACTGGAAAAAATTAAAGCGCATCTTATAAAAGTTAATAAACTTCGTTTCAAAGAACAATGTTTCAATTTCAGTGTTATATTTAAGTTATTTCGAAGATCATGTTTTAAAGAGAGGTCTCCAAAATGCTAAGAACACAAAAATTTCAGTCAGGAAAATTCATTTTTGGTGACTCTATCGTATTGCATTTTAAGAGTTTTGTGTTCGTAGGTATTACCTCAAGTGTTTTAGTTAGTTCTGCACATTCGTCTGAATAGACTATAACTTTATTTGAAAAAATTAAGGAAATGTTTTTTTAAGTTCTCTAATTCATTTAAAAAACAGCAATGCAGCTGCATGAAAGAGAGAGAGTTTGTACTAAAAACCGTTTCAATAATGAAAGGAATTCCCCCTTCCTCATGTCATCATAACCTTAACCCATGCATAGTAAATGATATTAACATTGAAAGTTTCCTAATAAAACAGTATCAAGGTTAGCAATAATGAGGCTTATTTATCACATGCGTATTTAAACAAAACAATGAAGTATTCCAATGTCATTAATAATGTTTTTAAAATAAAGTAGAAGTAGGTATTAAATTTTTGATAATCCTAAAAATATTGTGCCACGTAGTCTTGAATTACATAATCCTGATATACTTTTTTCATATCACTAACTAGCTTGACTTGCTTAGTAAAACAATGGCATTTTGCCCATGATCCCCTACTCATATTTTATTGTAATCGCCTGGAGATTAATCGAGAACTGTCACGTAATAAATATAGCTGCTTTCACATTTCATCATCGTAAACTATTCAAACTAAGGCAGTGTAATCATATGACTGATAGTTTGATACGTTAATGAATATAAACTGACATGAACTAATTGTAGCAGAAAAACTTAATAGTGATTCTGAATAATTAGTTTTAGTTACTTTTTTTTAAATTCTGTTTCAGATTACGAGTTTTCAAACACTGTTAATTCTAAACCTGCCCAATGCTTTTGTAATCATAAAAATCAGAGAGTAAAGAACCATATATATATGTATATATGGTTAACTTTCTTCTTTACTCTCTGATAAAAATGGCGTAAGTCATAGTAACGCCTAAAAAACTGCATGAAGAGATGAGACATGTAAATTTCTACTAAAACTCCGAAACTGCCATTCACTTCTTGAATATAAAACAATTTTCGTCTCAACTACCACTTCATAAATTTTGATAAGTAACTGATAAAACTTCAGATAGCACATACGTGAAAATCATAATAATTACAAGCCAAATAATGTCGGTTCCACCAACTCGGGACGTGTCTTTGATCAAATATGCCAAGCCTCAAGTTGTCAAAGGAGCTGATAAACCCAACACTTTTCGTTTCATTCAGCGGGCTGTAAGTCTTTGGCCATGTAAAATTTCAAACTCATACTATTGAAAGTCTAAAATATACAAATTCCAAAAAAGAATCATGAAGAGCAACAAAATTCAACTGGAAACTGTGGAGGCGTGACTGACCCGGTGTTACTAGATCTTATGCAACATGCTTGTAAAGAAGCTGCTTTGAGTCAGATAGATAAAGAACAAATTTTGGATGCTATCGTTCCTCCAAGGGAATGGGATGAAGATGGAAAGCATTACAAGCAATTGGTAATATTATTATTGTATTATTATAACATAAAAATTGTAAGAATCATGCATGTTGGTCTTACGGATAAAATAATCTTTGTCACATTAAAGATTTCCAAGGAGCCTTCGCAAAGATCCGACGTAATTCAGTTAAATGATCTTTTGAACGAGCAATTAACGCTTCGCCAGGCTAGACCAGATGGAATATGTCCTATCCGAAGAGAACTAGCAAACCAGTGTTTCAGTATAACTGCTTCAATATTAATATTATAATAGTATAAGACATCTTTTAATTGCGTGACATAACCCCAGCCTTCTTTTAGATGAACTAATTCGACAAGTGACGATCAGCCAAGCAGAGCGAGGTTTGTTGCTTCTTCGTGTTCGAGATGAACTTAAAATGACCCGTGCAGCTTATCAGGATCTATTTGTAAGCTCTAGAGATTATGATTCCAGAAAAACTGTTGGAAAGGATACGATGAATATACGAAAAGATTTTGACCATCGATTGAATGAAATCGCAGAGGCCGTAAAAGATCTTGAGATAGAAAGAGATCAATTAGCTAGCCAGTGTGAACATTCTGAACAGATTTTCAAAGAGGAAAGAGATTCTGCAGCTAAGAGACATATTGAAGAATTTCAGTTTCTAAAACGTGTCAATAATGCACTCAAAGTAATTAAAATGAATAAAATTATCCATTTACATATTGTCAATGCTTTGCCAATTAATTTAATATCGACAATCTAACCGGATTATTTTTGGTATTCAGCAACAAATTGATGCTATGATGGACCCTGAAAATAACTTTGATCCTGTGATAGCAGCATATGAGGGTGTCAAAGGAAAACAACCTCGCACTTCAAGACGAAGAAAGGGCTGTGATAATAAATTGCCTTAACGTATATATACTGTCACACAATTTATGAAGTCACTGATATACTCTGGTTTTAGAGTTCATGTAAAAACTTCAAATGATTTTTCGGTACAAAAAGTAAATTTTATTAAAGGTTTAGTTACAATGATTTTCAATAGCATTACATTTACTGTGTAATAAAAAACTGATAATTAACAAAATAAATCATTTTTCTCTCCTCTTCTTTCATGATAAGAAAAAGCCCTGGAGTTTAACTTTTCTTACCCATGCCAAATTAACAAAGTATGTAGTGTATACACATTAAATTAAACATATCACAATAATACTTCAACTTACAACGGTACCCCGTTAATTTAAGTTTGATGTTACTAAATATAGTTAAAGAAAATAATTTGCAAAATGCGATTAATTAAACAAGTCAATTTATATATAATCGCTTGAAATGAAAATGGAAACAACTTTTTATGATAATGAGTGACCTAACGATAACCTTTTGCTCTTGTACATAAATAAGCCATGACTTTGACGCACAAAGAGCTATAGCAATTCAATATCATTTTGAGTTCGCCCAGAACTTTTACTTTCAACAAGCCTTTTGCAAAATCAAAGACAATTTTTTAGTAAATTTGAGAATATTGCAAAACGCAACTTTTAGAAAAAATTTAGCTACGAAATCCGCTTTGTACGCAAATTATGACTCTGACTAATAAATCTATCTGTCACCAGTTGCTACTAATATTTTTCATAGTTGTAGCAGAATTTGCACAATCCGAATGCAGTTTTATTTCTAATTCAAGGGTTCGCAGGTCACCAAATCCAGGATTGTAAGTTACATTAAAAACGTCAGCATCATTTGTTGTTACGTTATTTTAAATTTTTTCATCCTCTAAGATTAAATTAAATTAAATTATGCAGTAGCTTAATTAGTTTGATAATTTTGGAGAGTACCGGTAACATAAATCTTTGTTCCCAACAGATTTGGTGGCAATTTAGCAGATACCCTGAAGCCAGTTACTTTTGCTGATCTAAATGCTTTAAAAGACCAAGTCAGAATCAAATAGTTGATATTGTAAATTGCTGTTTAAAGTTAATTTCCGATTAACATTGCTTTTCCTTTGAACAGCTAAAAGTTTTTGATGGGTTTTCTACAAGATTTGATGAAGCAATCGCAGCCGAAAAACAAGCTAGAAATGGATTTCAGAAATTAATTGATTCTGCAAAAGAGCAGGTACACAAAAAGTAACTAACTTTTTAAATAAACTCATAAAAATAGAAATACTCATTGTCATTTTCTTACAGATTAGTAATTTGGAAAGTGCAGGTAAATTTTGGAAAATATTTTATTCTAAATATGTTTTTATGATTACTTGAATTTATTTAATAAATTCAAGCATTATGTTTTATATTCTTTCGTCCGTCGCAGTGAATCCTGACGACAAAAATTTCTGGGGAGATTCTCGTAAGATTCGAAATACATTCTAATTTTTGAAACGTGAGCGTGATGAATTTTAAATTATGAATTTTCACAGAATCATGCGGTGGAATAATTGTGGCTCAGACTGGAAAAATTTCATACAAACCTGACAGAACTTATGAAAACTATGAGAAATGTGTTTGGACCGTTAGAGCAAATTACCGGTCCAAAGTTAAGGTTCAATTGGTAACAGCGGGGTTTGAGAAAAATGGATATGATCAAGTAACTGTTTCTGAAGTAGGCGATGGTGACGTTGGTCTTAAAGCAGTGAAGTAAAGTGTACATTTGATATATTGTTTTAAATTTAAGGTTTGTAAATAACTTTGGTATTATGCATTTTAGGCTCGTGGTAAACAAAAAGTATGTGTTTCAAGGTCCAGTGCTAATTGTTTCATTTGTTTCTGATGGAACCGCAACGGGATATGGGTTTAATCTTGAGTTTGAAGGAATAGGACGGAATAATAATAAAAACACTTTGTATAAGCATTACCACGTAGACGACTGGTCAGGTTCATTCTCTTCAGATAACATAACAGGGAGTAGTGACAATAATCCTGGAAGTCAAATTCCATCTACAACCTCCAAACGACTTTTTTCAACCATTGTGATTAATCCTCAGTACAAAAATGTCACACAGCTCAAAGTAAATATTCCAGAAGGTTCGGTTCAATTGAAACCTGAGGAATGTGGAAAGTCTGCACTTAACTTTTACAATGATATTTTGGAAGCTAAATCATCAGCAAGCAGGTACTATATCAATCGTATTTAATATATGTGGGACTAGTTCTTGTCTTATCTTTAGCTTATAACTACCCTAAAAATTGAATTAGAACCACCCCTGGAATACATTCCCACTAAATCATTCCCCAGTGAAACATTATACATCCTCATAAGATAGTCCCCCGGCTACCCTGAAATGAAGCCTTCTCTTTTGGGAAGTCTTATGCATTCTTATGCATAAGGTTCTAAATCAGTATCCCCTGAAAGTGACCAATAAATTGATCACTTCCAAAAGCTCAATTGGTCACTTTAATCTTGGTCACTTTAAGTGGGGATCTTATTTTATCGGTGTTTGAAAAATATTATAAATGCCAATTTGCTATTTTAGGACATGAAACGTAATAACACAAAAATTTAGTACTAAAATTTATTAAAATTCTGAGGGTGACGAAATTTTCAGGTGCTGTGGAAAAACGTGCGAAAAGTCTACATTAGAAAATGCTGATGGAGTATTCTTAACGACTTTGTCGAGTGATTTGAAATCAACAAACAATTTCAAGTTTTCTTGGGAAATAGGTATAGATTTTTAACTTTATTTGGTTAAAATAATTTAGGATTTTCCGTAACTCTTGCTTTGTCTTTTTAGATACTGATCCTCTTAGTGTCGAGTCAGGTAAAAAATGCCATTTTCTGGTTTTTGAAATGCATATGTATTTACAATTTAAAAGCTTATGCTAAATACTTGCCGTAGATAAAGCTTGATCTAATATGTTATCAAATTAGTTAACACCTGTGGAGGAATTCTAGCTGGTTGGGTTGGACGAATTTCATACAAAGTAAATGAGAGTTACGACAGTAACGAAAAATGTGTATGGGCTATACAGTCCACACTAAAGTCTAAAATAAAGCTAACGGTTCTTAACCAAGAACTTGAAGATGGTTATGATTTCATAACTGTAACGAATGTCGAAGATAACTTTGCCGCAGATTCTAAAGCAGAACCTCTAACAACAATGTAATTTGGATTTTTATATATTTGAAATTAGATGAAATTTAATTTGGGTACAATAATTTAATTATTTTTGTGAAGATTGAAAGCTTCAGAACAATCGATTAATTACAACTTCAGTGGACCTGTAGTTCTTGTAACTTTTACGTCGGACAGTTCTGGCGAAGGAAAAGGTTTTGAATTGATATGGGGAGAAGTTGGTAGCAATTTAAAGGAAGATTCAGTTCAAGCAAGTATTCTTTACTTGGGAGAAGAAGAAGGTACTAAAGCCGTAACTCTTGAATCACCAGCTTTTCTCGAGGTTGTGGTAATAAATCCAAAGTACAAGGATGGAAGCGGTTTAAATCTTAAACTAACTAAGGTTAACCCAGATCTTGGTAAAAATTGTGGAGTAAGTGGATTAACAGTATTTGGAAGTGATCAATCGAACTATTCAGTTGCTCACAGGTATGTATTAATTTGAAAGCTTTATTGTCATACAAGGAGAATGATTTTTCAATTTCAAATAAATTAATCAATTGAAAACTTTTAAGATACTGTCAGGATACAGGAGATAATTTCCACCCAGAAGAATTTCAAGCGGTGGGTGGAGTGTTCGTTCTCGCAATCCGAGCTGAAGGTACTGTAGGCCAAAGTAAAAAAGAAGTCG
This sequence comes from Isotoma viridis, assembly GCA_034696425.1. NCBI lineage: Eukaryota > Metazoa > Arthropoda > Collembola > Entomobryomorpha > Isotomidae > Isotoma > Isotoma viridis. The sequence continues at coordinate 8,877 of JAQGAA010001058.1, read as the reverse complement.
ACTTCACGTGGAAAAAAGGTTTGTCATTATGAGATGAAAAACCATGTACAATTTTATTTTTTTACATCTGTTTTGTGTTTTTATGATACTTTAATCGAGTTTTTAAATCTTAGGATCGCCTCCTACCGAAGTGTCCTTAGAAGGGGAAAAAGTGGTTGAGCAGAGTAATTGACTATTCGACTTAAATAATAAATTTAAAGTAGATACAAATGAAACGAAATATTTAATAATTCCTACGAATTATATGTCAAAATAGCGGAAGGTTGCGGAGGCATTCTTGTTGGTGACTCTGGAAGAATAGACTACAAGCTTAATGTTGAGTATGCAAATAATGAGCGTTGCACTTGGATTGTCGAGTCAGCTCGAAGATCGAAACTGACACTGAAACTTCTGAAAGATGGGTTCGAAAGTTGTTGCGATTACCTCATGGTGACTCCCTTGGTCCCTGAGAATGGCACAGTTAGCAGAAACTCTATAAAAATGTTAGTATTAAATATTACAGTATTTATATCCTCAATCACTTGGTGATTGATTTTAATGTTTTTCTTCCTCAGCAATCGTGAGAACAAGTTGTACAGTTTCATTGGACCAGTGGCAGTAACATTTTACTCTGATGGATCCCTTGGAGAGGCTGGGTTTAGCTTGGGATTCACAACTGGAGGAGCTATACAGGAAAACCCCTTGAAATATACCCACAACCTTCTGAAGGAAACTTCGGGATCTATTTCATATCCCTCAGAAAACCAAGTTGTACAATCGAAAAATGAAATTGTGACATACATTTTCAGCCCTGATACTTTGGCCAAATCAGATGTACTACAAACTAACATCACAATTGATCTAAAAAATCTAGGGGCCGACAAGGATTGCAATAAAGACACCCTTAGTTTAAGTGAAACTCCTGTCAAAGATGGATCTATTAACAAGCGATTTACTTGTGCTGGAGAAGACACTGCAGTAGAAAACTCATCTTGTGGATGTCCAGAAGCGAAAGAAGTGTCTGAAACATTGACTTTAAACAATAGGGGGTTCATTGTGGTTCTCAAGCCAGTTGAGTCCAATGAAGGAAAATCGTTCAATTTGAATTGGGTTTCATCAATAGGTGATTTTTAATAGCATTATGAATTATAAGTAAATTTAAACTACCAATATTACTAAATTTCTGTTATTAATTGAAATTTAGACCCAGAGGAGACTGAGGGTGAATCTACTTCAACAGATGAAACTAATACAACTACAGCTGAAACAACAACATAAACTCAATTAAAATATTTTATTTTATAAGTTATGATTGAAAAGTAGATGAACCTAAATCAAAATTATATTTCGTTTTGACAAGCCATTAAAATTCTTTCAATTGTTGCTGGTGAGTCCATAGGAAAAACTGTATCGGCTCCGATAGATTTTCTGTAACATCTGATTGCATCTTTAATGGCAAAGAACACTGATGTTGACAGTAGCAGTGGGGGTTCTCCGACAGTCTGATATTAATAAATATTAAAAATTTATTCATAATTGAATTTGACATCTAAAGATAAGAAGTCATAATATAATTTAGATAGTTACAATAATTACCTTTGATGAATAGATGGCTTTGGGATTAGATGATCCTGCTAATAGAGAGACATTAAACTCTAAAGGAGTATCACCCGCAGTAGGAATTTTGTAAGTCGAAGGACCAAATGTTTCTAAAACTCCTGCATCATTGATTCTAAGGTCTTCGAGGACAAACAAACCTACGCCTTGCATAAAAGCTCCTTCAATTTGTCCAATATCAATTGCTGGATTCAAACTCTTTCCCACATCCATTACAATGTCAGTTCGTAATATCTGTATTCAAGAATGTATGATAATGTGAAAGATTATATTATCTGCTAAAAATTCTCAATAAAATATATAATATAGTTTTCAACATACTTGAAACCTTCCTGTAAGGCAATCCACTTCAACAATGCTGCATGCAGCTCCAGTCGAAAAATAATTCCAAGGACTTCCTTTTTTAGCTTTCTCGTCCCAGCCCATATCAGGAACTTTGTAAAAGCCAGTAGCTGATAAGCTTATTCTATCAAAGTATGCTTTGGTAACCAACTCTTCCCATGTAGCATCAGGATTTGCGATAAAGTAAGGCTGAAGTCTTTCAATAAGTTGGCGACAAGCGTCCTTAAAATAGAATCAAAATCTCGAAACTTAAGCCAGAAAAATGTGTACTTACTATAATGTTTTAAAATTTAAGATAATAGACGGACCATGACAGCCATTCCATTCATGTCAGATGTTACACTGGCAGATGATGCAGTTGAATTTGGAACTTTATCAGTCGATGTCTCTTGAATACGAATTTTAGACGCTGATATGCCCAGTTCTCTTGTAGCAACCTGTTTGTTTTTATTACTATTAGCTGGAAAACGAAAGTTAAAATACTCAGGAATATTTCTCATAATGCCCGATTACCTGAATCATTTTGCTATGAACTCCTTGACCTATTTCGACCCCACTGTGAGAGATTAAGACTGACCCATCAGTGTAAATATGGACAAGGGCAGCACCTTGATTCATGTGCAAAGCGGTGTAGCCAATTCCAAAGTTTGTAGGTGTTATCGCTATTCCTCTCTTTATGTACTTATTGGAACTATTTAAATTTTTTACAGTTAGTTGTGCTATTCAGTCAGACTATGCCATAATTGTCTCATTCAATATTGTACCTGTTAAACTCATCGATGTCTGATTTTTGCGAATAATATTTCGAAATTTTCAAGCATTCATTCCAACACTTTTGTACAGTGCAGTTTATCAATGGTTGACCATAAGGAGTCACATCTCCCTCTTTGTACATCTGCATCTGCCGAATCTACATATTCATTGTAACATTGATTCATTTCTCAAAATCATTTTCTTACGATTTTCTCTCTATTTTCAAGTAGACCTCAATTTTCTTAATTATACAACTGAGTATGAGTAAAAAAACAATACAACAGAAATTCAATTGCAATTACCTGCACAGGATCTTTTTTCAAAATCGAAGCGATTTCATCCATGATATTCTCAATCAAAAATGCAGCTTGAGGTGCACCTGTTCCTCTAAAAACTGTATTGGACGGTATATTTGTTTTGCAAACATGTCCATCAAAATCAACATTTTGAAGATTGTAAGCGTTGTCCAAATTTATAAGCACACGCTCAATAGGCTATCAAGTAATAATTAAAGACCAGAATTAATTGATGCATTTGCTTATTTTAATGAGTTTTTAACAATTTACTTACAGCCATTGAAACATCAAGCGAATTCCCAGCGTTTATATAAACAGACATTTTTAAGGCTTGAAGATGACCCTCACTATCAAAAGCTATTTTATGTCGGGTCAGGTAATGATGGCGTTTACCAGTGATCATCATATCTGTCTGTCTATCCAAAATGCATCTAACCGGCTTGCCAAATCTGAATTAGTAAAATTCACCCTACAAATTAGCTTGCCATTCTTTATACTAATTAAGCCATTTGTATAAAATTGGAAAGTATTGCAAAGTGAAAGTACTTATTAGCTGCAACTGCAGTTGGTACAGCTACCAACATACAACGACTCTCTTTACCCCCAAAGCCACCTCCCACTCGTTTTACTTTTACTACAACACGATTTGCTGGTATTCCTAACACATTTGAAACTTCCATCTAAATTAAAACCAAAACCTTTTCTAGATTAAACAAAAAGATCTTGGTAAAACGAAATGAAAAAAGCACACTTTATAACATAAGAAATTTACCTGAACACCCATAGGATTTTGGGTTGAAGAGATGATTTCTATTTCCTTGTCTTCACCCTTAGGAATAGCAATGCTCCCTTGAGGTTCCATATAAAAATGCTCCTGAGTGCCTATCTTGACTTCGCCTGAAACTATGTATTGGGCCGTCCTGAAAACTGTACTACAGTCTCCTGCTGCCAGCTTCATGCCGTAGTCTGCATAGTATGAGTTTTGTTCTATTGCGTCCTTTTCATAAATGATAATTGTCAAGTGTCGTTAAAAAATTCTTAGTTTTAAACAAATCCAATGTTGATTATGAGAATTGTATTTAACCTCGTTCGTCAAAATAAGAGGCAGTAAATCTTCATACTGAACCTCAACCAAAGCAGCTGCCTTTTTTGCTGTTATTCGATCATTTGCAAGAACTCCAGCGATTATTTGGCCGTGACAAGTTACCTACACCATAACGATTTATTAGTTCTTAAACCTATTGAAATTAGTCATTAAGGTTCTACGCGTCGTTGTAAGTTGTAATGCATTGTTTACCTTTTCAGATGCAAATATCTCCTCATCTTTAACTACTAGACCGAATTTATTCTTTTCCGGTGACAAATCTTTATGAGAAACATAGCCAACCACTCCATCCATAGCTAACGCTTTTTTAAAGTTTATTGATGTGATTTTTGCATGAGCCCTTTGGCTCAATACGAATGCTAATTCAAGCTCATTATGAAATTTTGGAATGTCATCACAAAACTTGGCTTCGCCCTGTAACCAAAAAACAAGTCCTGAAAAGCGTTTTAACTTTTGACCTTTATATGGAATGGTAGCTGGTAGGCATAAGAGAGTCTTACAGTTGCATGCTTGTAAGCAGATGCATGGGGAACTGCCTTATGAACTAGATCTGTTTCTGCGCTCACAATGTCTTCAGAATCCTAATTGAATATTTTGTTAATTGAAATTGGACTAGCATTTAACCACTTGCACATAAAGAATGCTTCCACTACCACTATTACAACTTACCACACTAAATAATTGAGTCGCTTTGAACACTTTCTGGTTGGAAGTTGTTTCTGAAATGGGGGTAGAAGATTGAGTCTCTTGAATCAACCACTGATTGAACTTCTGAAGTAGGCTATGCAAAATTCAGGTAAAACAATGAATGTTTCTATAAAATAATAGCCATAATTAAAAACGGTGAGGTCAACCTTTACCTTTTTGCCAGTGATTGAACATATAGAAGCGTAAATGGAACCCCAACCCCAAAGTTTTCTTGAATTTTTTCTGCAATGCTTGTCTCTATCTCGCCCATAAGCTTATCATCTAGAATACTTCAAAGTTAATAGGAATATTAGCATATATTTCGTCCCACGAAGCCCTTAAAAGGCTTTAAAATTGATTTTTAAATTACATGGTTTCAGCGGTGTCATTCTCAGAGCCAGAAAATTTCGCAGAAAATCGGTTAATAGCTGTTCCACCGAAGTGGACATTAATTTCAGGTGTGGTTTTCCAAATAATTCGTACCACGACATTTAGAATCGCTCCGTCACAATTTTTTCTTCTGCTGACTTTTTCAAACCAGGCAAATTCATTCTATAAAAATTTACATCCTTATGTTACTGAAAATACAACCCAATAAATTGTTTTTATATACATTTAATTTTCTTACGTTTTTAGTCAAAGGAATGTCTATGCTTGACATGATTGGGTTGCTTAAAGTAGCTTCATCTGTATAGGCAATAGAAAAGAGCCCTTGGCCATTTAATAGAAACTTGGCTTACGTAAAATTTAATTGCATTAATTTCTCAAACTTTGCATACCTGACAAAGTCAAATGCGATGATGGGATTTCGAAACCCTCACAAAGACTAAGGATATCAGAAGCATTGGAATTTCCCGAGAGGCTTCCTCCGACGGTCTAAAAAATTTTGTACTCAATATAATTTATTGTAGAAATTATAAGTAAAAGCCATTTTTTAAAGAATGATTTGATTCAGAAATTTATTTACAGCTATGTTACGTATTTGAGCTGATCCAAATGTTTCCGTCATTTTCACAAAGCAGCGTAATATTCTTGTTGCTTCATCTTAGTCAATAATAAAATTATACATTCACATATTAACTGATTTTTAATTAATGTGAACATAATTTATAAACCCAAACTAATATTATAGTCGTACTTGGTAATGTAGCGATGGCTTTGGAAATTTCTTGTGTCATTTCTTGAATCGTTAAAGCTGCCCCAATTCTGAGATATGACTCATTTAAGGAAACAACTCTTAACTCATTTATAAGAGAAAGATCAATGATAGCAGGAATTTCATTTGACAAAGGAACAGTCTGAATACTTTCTGATGTGCATCCAGCAACTAATTTCGCTTCTGGAAACTCCAATATCACGTCAGACAGTTGTTCAGGGCTTTTTGGCATTAGCCATGTAAAATTTGGACCACTGAAGCGTACTAAATCACAATAGGAGTTTATTCCAGTACTGTGTTCCAACTACATATTTTTACAACTCTTTGAGAATTCATTGCACTTAGGCTTAATCTTCTTAAAATTATTGAAAATTTGTGTATCAATTAAATTACCAAAAGGCTCTCGATTTCCATGAGCTTTCTATCCGAATCAAAAGACTTTGTTCTAAGGCCTTCCAAATGTGGATATTGAAGATTAGCCTGAGAAATGTCTTCAATATCTCCTTGGTCAGCGCATGATTTGGTACATGTAGAACAATTTCCAGAGCAATTCGTAAAAGCTTCTAGGATAGGTCTGTATCCGGTGCATCGACACAGATTCCCTTATAAATAAAAATCGTAAATATTCAATTTTTTGGGGAGTAAAGGTTTTTTACTATATAGTAAAGAAGTACCTTGTAGCGCATCTTTGATATCTTTTATTTCAATTTTATCTTTGCTCTGCATTTGTGTGCCGTACATGGACATAACCATACCCGGAGTGCAAAATCCACATTGGGTGCCGTTTCCTCGAGCAATAGCATCCTATGGATTTCCGCAAATTCAGCTTATTATCATAATAATGATAACTTGGAAAACAAACAAACTATGAAATGCTCTGACATACTTGAAATGGGTGCACCAGACTTTCTTCGGAGTTACATAATCCTTCAATTGTCATTACATGACAGCCATGAACCGAATAAATCGGGGTTATGCATGCATTTGCTGGGTAATGTCTACAAAATTATTTTGTGAATTATAATTCAGGGACAAATTAATTAATCACAAGTTCGTAAAACAGGTTTGCATGTATTGTTTCAAAATAAAAATAATTTACCTAAACTTGTTGGTATTAGAGTCAAATCTGGAAATAAGTACAGTGCATGAACCACAGCCTCCAGTTCCACACGCAACTTTCGTACCAGTAAGACCAACTGGAGGTATTTTATTACCAACGAGTAAAAAACAAAGATCTCATGAGATATGCTGAATTTATTAACTTTATTTTTTTATATCTAGAAAAAAAATAGTTCCTTACGTCTATCCCTCAGTGCATGAACTAAACTCCAGTCTTCGTCAAAGTCATCAAATTCAATCTGAAATTAATCACGTTTAAAATTGTATGAAGCATTTTTTTCTAAATGTTATTATTGTAGTTTTCCCATAATAAAATAGAAAGTAAACACATTAAAAATGTTACCCAATCTCCATTAACAAAGAATTGAAAGGACAGGGACATTTTTTATATTTATTTTTTATACAACTCTAAAAAAATCCCAAATAATATTTAAAGAACTAGCTGGTTCAACCAAAAAATAATTAAGATATGGTAGTTGTATTTCTGAGCCTGACTACAAATTAATTTGCTTCCAGATGACCATGAATAACTTATTCACTCGTTGATCTCTGATCTCTAGTAAATTATTCAATGTTGGAGACTCAAGAGCTAGTTGTATTCTACTCCAGGAACACAATCTAGTACTTGATCTTGAGTAGCTTGAAACGAAGCAAATACTGACTGATCAATGCTAATATGAAGCCTGCTAATAAAAATTGCAAAAAATGCCACACTAACTTTATTTAAGTTAGGTGTGTGTATTACAATTAGTACTTATCATTAATCAATATCATAACATTGACACTGGTCTGGAAGTATAGATTACATATCAAGGGTAAAGTCAATCCTGAAGTATATAGCTGTAATATGTTGTATCAGCTTCTATTAGGCAATTTGAGTTGAAAATTTGTCCTTGTGACAATACTTCTCTGCATTTGGAATTATAATCTTTCATCTATTGTCATTCATATTTGACGAGAACTCGAGAACTGATAAAATATTTTTTTTTGCAATTTCCATGAATATACACCCATTAGATAGGAAACAATGTATACCACACCCCAATATCCTGTTAAAGTTATTATCGGACTTTTATGTTCTTTTTAGTATAGAACAAATGAACAAAATAGACCACTAAAACTGATAATATGAAATAAAGTAGTTATGCGTATGTGATAAATATGATGTTTTTCATCATAAATTGTACAAAACGTAGCTTATTGTTTCATTTCATTTCTTTTTTTAACTTCCAGTAAACTTTCTAAACTGATATTTTTATGAAACATTAAAATGCATATTTATTCATGTATGTAACCAATCATTTGGAAAGGAAATGTAGCTGTTTATTGCAAAGCCTCTGTTATGTAAATACTAATTATTGTACAGTTTTGGAATCAAATAGTTTGTCAACTTCAGCTTTAGATAATTTTAATATTTCAACTAAAATGTTTCGAGAATGTTCACCCAACAATGGTGGGGGACATCGAGGGATATTTTCGGCCAAGCTGTAAGACACTGCTGGACTAAGAATTTTAAATCCTCCAAGCTCTTGAACAACTTTGTTGTGTTGTACCTACAACATTTTTAGTTTCTTATTATTAGTTTGCATGATTATGAACGAAAACATTATTTTATAATTTTCTCCTTAAATAACTTAGAACATACTTGTGGATCAAGGAAAGCTTCCTTAACGTTGTTAACTGGACCATGTGGAAATTTACATTTGTCAAAGCATTTAAGCCATTCAGCACAAGTGTTTTGTTTCATTGCAGAAGAGATCAAGGAAACAAGAACTTCTCTATTCTTAACACGTAGAGAATTTGTCACAAATCTTTCGTCTTTT
>JAQGAA010001057.1:0-17557 GCA_034696425.1 Isotoma viridis | reverse complement strand
AAATAAGATCTGACTTACTTCACAAATTTTGCCAAAATTGACAAGTTTAAAAGATATTTCAATCAAAGATTTGAATGTGCTTTTTGGAAACGTGAAGATATTAGACATGTCACAAAATCAAATTGAAAACTTACATTGCTTTAGTAAATTGTATAGCCTAGTTGTTTTAAATTTAAGTTGTAACCGGGTAAGCTTTGTTGAAGAAGTTAGATTTCTTTCAGAGTTACCATGCCTTGAAGTATTAATTTTAACTGGGAATCCAGTAGCATCAAGTGTGGACTACCGCGTCCGGGCTTTATCTTATTTTAATGGAAGAGCAAATGATATTTCTTTAGATAATGAAAAAGCATCTTTAACCGAAGTAGATCAAATTTCAATTCTACAAGCTATTGAAATGGCACGCAGAACTACTCCTCAGTCACATCCACGTTAGTTTAAATTAATTAATCGATTTAATATTGTAGTAAATGCATTAGAGGTAAAAGCAATTATATTTGTTTGAAAGAAAATGCAAATTAAAAAATCAATACCCATATAGAGAACGTTCTAAAAAGAAAATGATTAAAACGATTAATTAATTTATTATATACCTAAAGCTTTTATACACCAATAAAAATAATATTTTAAGCACCTAAAAATACCTGTATCATGAAACTTAATATATGTTAATACTCACTATACCACAGGTACTCATATTTTGCATCAGCATGATGATATTAGCAATTATTGGTTAAGTCCAGTCAAATGCTCTAAGTACTTTATTAATGCTGTGTAGCCACAAGTAGACCGATTATTCATTCTGAAAGAGGTTTATTGACCAGCAACCGGAAGACCCAAGACAAGTGGCACCACTTTGTATTATTTACAATCCTTGGTATAATCCACCAAACGAATAATCCTCCATTCCAGAGGAATATATTACTTATACCTTTTACATACCACCCAAAGTAGGATACATGAAGAAATGAAATAATAACCTAATTTATAGCAACACTCATGCATAATAGAATTAATAATTTTTGTGATGATAGATATTACCATCAATTAAATGCAGATCAATTGGCATTATAACCCGAAAGGTTTAATTGTTTGCAAAGCAGCTTCGTGCTGGAAAGAGAAACAACGAACAAATATTGTTAGAAAGAAGGGTTTTCTATTCCTCATTTCTAATTGCTCAATATTAAGCTTTCTCTTATTCAAATGTTTGCATGTAACTCATTAATTTATAGAAAACTCCATACAACCCAACCCAATACTTTCCCCATAAGCAAATCTAAATGTACATCAAATGATTATGGTTTTCATTCACGCTCAAGTTAATGAGTCAATTTTAAGATGAGAGACAATGACATTAAAATAATGACTGTTTAGATTAACCTTGTATTCAGAAAAATTACGAGTAATTCTAAACAGAAAGTAAGAAAAAAAATATCAATTATGATTTTATAGACACCACTAGCAGATTCCATTAGAAATAAAAGGCAATGTAATTCAGACATACTTAGAGACTTTGTTCAAACAAATCGCAAAATGACTTGCAAGGCTTAGCTGGTAAAGAGACAGGCTTAGTGGATTTCCTTTCCACTCTTCTCACAGCATCATCAGGCTTTTCAGAATATTCCAGTTTTACTGTCATTATTACAAATAGGTATTAATCTTGAAGGAGAGATCCAAAACGTCAAAAAGTACAATGTAAATTAACAGATTAAATCTTATTTATGCTTCAAAGACTTTCTAAACGAACCGTGGCAAAGTTAACAAGAATACATCATTATTCCTTGTATTTCATATATACATTTAAAGAGAGAAAATGCAAATTCATTAAGTCTTATTTCTTAACAATATCACTCCCCCTTATATTTAGTGTATTTGACTGAGTACAAATTATACTGAATAAAAACCACTGAAAATATCCAAAAAAATTTAAACCAGTATTAACAAATTTACCAAACTGGAACTACCTTATGGTTAGTGCATCACAGAGCTTCAAAAGGTAGGAGTAATAGTGATAATGCATGTACTTATACTTCGTCCCTGCAACACACTTAAGTATTTATATTAGTTTTTTGGCTAAGTAACCCCCTCCAGGGTGCATAGTTTGAGAAAGAGGCATTACTATTAATATTATTATAATAAAGCATCATAGAGTCTAGCCATCATAATATCATCATTATCGTCATCATCAGAGTACTTTTACCGCACGAAAAGGGAATAATAATAACAACATGTACTACTACTAGTAATAGTTAGTTTAGTATAGTGTGTGCTTACTTACAGTACTTTCTTCTACAAAATGCAATAATAGTACTTTTACTTGGTTTGGCAGTAAAAGAAGCTGTTTAGTATTAGACTTAGGTTTTTATTATTATTATATTTTATCATATCAGATCAAGTCTGCAACTGGGCCAGCTAGAAAAGCAAAGAAAGCAAGACACCAAACCAAAATACATAGACGACTCTTCAAGTCAATATTTATATGTGTACCTTTCTCCTTATTCGAACTTTCTAAATGGGGAAAGCGCGAGAAACAGAGAAATGGCAAAACATGCAGACATTCCATGCCGGAAAGTTGCGTAGGCAGTTAGGTTGGATTTAGGATTGAAATCCAAAAACTCCTTTTTCTTCTTATCCAGCAGCAGAATCCACAACCACAGACATAAAACACCAAGAAGGACAAAATTTTGCACACATTGTACAAAACACTAGTTTAGTCTCTATACAACCCCAACTATTATACCACGATGCATGCCATTACACTTCTTGTACATAAATGTAGTTCACCCAAAACTACTAGAGAGTATCTAGCCTAAAATTCCCTTAACAATTTTATTCCAATTTTCTTTCAGTAGATGATTGATACGACCCTAATGCCCGGTTTTGCACTCCGCCTCTCAGGTAACATTGGTGCTAATATACATGCTTTCTCTCAAACAAGATAACATTCAGTACACTTTTACACCAAGTGTAGAACGGACCTCTCGGTCTTCAAGCTTTACAATAAATGCCACTAGTAGTTATTCCTATTCCTAGAGTTAACTATTTACCCCTCAGTAGTACAACTCATCAAGGGAATAAAGGTTGCTTTGTTCTCATGCAATTTTTCTGAGTTACTACTATACACCACCACTACTAACTTCATTATTTGTATACAACATCATCACACATCATCACCATCATCCTCAGTCCTTTCTCATCGGCCTCGGCTTGACCCGTTTTGTTTGTTTGTTCACCTTCAGTCAGTAAAATGTCAATTTAGGAGAAATATTTATTAATGACCGAACTAGCCATATATCGTCACCATCACTAATGGTCTGGCTCCACGGAAGTTGTTAAAAACAATAGCAGAACATTTTACAACTCCTACATCCCTGTGTGCATAGTACTACCAACCACTGCATGACTTATTTGTTACCAATACATAAATGCATATCACTTATCAAATTTTACCCTAGTTGATCCACTCCAGACTTTTACTACACTAAAAAATGCCAAACAGATTTTAATTTATAAACCAACCTAAAATCTTTACTCAATCAGTGGAAAATGAGACTATGATTATGCAACACATGTAAATCTCCATCCAAAGAAGACCCACTGACAAGGTGAGAGAAAGCTCAGTGTTATTTTATGACATTGGTTTAACTACTGAATTAGTATTGAAAACTTTTTAGTGGTGATATCATTTGAGAGATTTTGAGAGAGAGATGTTGGATTTAAATCATCATCATCCTCATCACTAGTTACTTACTGTTGTGCACGATGCAATAGTGTTCTGTTGGGAATCGATATCATCCTCATTGCAATTTCGGCTTTCTCCAGGACATAAACTATATCCTAGTTACTTATTTCCCCATTTTCTGACTTCGTGCTTCTACTTTCCCTTGAGAGTAAGTAAGATTCTCCAATTGGTTTCATGAACTTTTCTCTACACACAAATTGCACTTTCTGTCAATAATATTATCCGAGCAGTTGTACAGTCCCAGGAATACCTAGATCATTTCACTAATAAGTTGGGATACACGAATATATTTTATTAGTTCATGCATATTCTCTTGCTTATTACAAATTTACCCTTGGATTCCAATTACTTAGTCCATTTGGATAAAAAGAAACTTCACAGTCAAGCCTATTTCCTTTCTCCCTAGGATCCAACAAAATAATTATAAATCTTATTTTTGATTTCAAAAAATCAAGACTTGGTATTTTCTACACCTTGTATTCCTATGAGGTTAAATAAGATGAAAAAATTGTACTCAAAGTAACCGTCTTCTCGCCTTTAGCCCTTACTTGACCTACCAGAAACAATAATTATACGATGTCAAAAAATCTGTCATAAAATCTAACACATAGACAAAAATATAACGAGCAAACAAAATGACAAAAATGAAACTACAATCACACAAAGTAACATAAACCGACCCAACATACACTAAAATAAAGCCATTAAAAAAATCAATTAAATTACACTTAAGCATAATATTATAAGGAATGAATACATTTTACTTCTTCGTGATGATAACTTACTTATAGCAATAAACATACAGAAAATTAAGTGTTGTAAGATGCTTAAAAGGGTAACATGAGACTAAAAGGCATTACCTAAGGTTATAAATATAATATTATATTATAGCAACAATTGTAAAGCCGACATTTGACATGCAATGCAATTATTCCATTGATTTGCAAAAACTGTTTTATCCCAAAAAACGTAAACCTTCATAAAAGCATGAATAGATTATTTCCTTTCCATTCCAATAGAAAGACACATTTTTATTCATTGTTCATTGTATAAAAAATCAAGGAGGAATAAATCGGACATTGGAATACCTAAGAATTTGCGGACAAGTAAAATACGTGACATGACATCAGGAACTAGATCTAGAATAATAATAATAATCTGCCCTATTTTATTCTACTTTTGAGAAAATGCTTTTATTTCCACTGCCACGCGAACGCCTTGCTTTTTTTTCTTTTTTGTATATACATCTATCCACCTACCTTCATAAGTAAATTTAATAATTCTAATAATATTACTCATTCCTTAACAGTAATGACCTTCCTCCTTAAAGATATAAAGTTCACCATGCAAGACTTTTATAGCAATGGCCGATATAAAAATGTAATGCTTTACTAGAGAGAAAGATCGTAGTATTAAGTCATAATGAAAGCTAGTTAGTATACCTAATTGAAGAGTAATAAAAACCTATTACATTTATTTATACCCCAAAACAAAAAGAAATTTGGTTTTTACTCCCAAAAAGTAAATTTTTACCTTGACAAAAGTGTACTAAAGTCTAAGACTTAAAATACTCGTTTAATTACACTAAAACTCACAAGTCTAACTATAAGTATAAACAAACATCTCATTTAATCTAAAAGTCTACTCTATTTAATATTATTACCAGGTAGACTAAAGAAATCCACCATGTCCTTTGTAAACAAGCCAGGAGGAAGGGGTAGAGTCTTTTAATAACAATAATTAAATTGCTTAAGGCGAGCAAAATCTAGAATAATAACAAACCAGCGGTGAAAGCACTTTTCAATGATTTGCAAAGCTTTTTGTACGAGTCATCACTTAATTTCATTTCATTTCACCATTGTCTTCAAGCTGTATATAACAACATGATGTATTTAACATTATACACAATCGATCTCTCGTTCCTTGTTGTGGTTGGACTTATACACATTGCCAAACTCACTGTTGACACTAATAATAGTTTACAGATATTACTTTAAGCTTTGTGTACAAAATAAAGGTCAAAAGTTGTTAAAATGATTAAATGATAACATGATAAGTGATTTTAGTACCAAGAGAGCACGAACAAGGCTAACATTTAATATTAAAAAATGATTTAGGTACGCTAGAGATAGAATCGCATAATAATGATAGATTCCTTTCTCCTTGTAAAACTAATAATAATAATACAACCTACATTGAAACATGTTTTACCCTACCTGCTTTAAGTGTGCTGATTATGAATCGGCACACTCGGCACCAATCATGTGAGAGTAATATTATGTCATTCTACATTAGTTACTTTGTTTTATCATCCCATTATTATTCCTTTGTCAAAACTCGCACTTCATATCGAGTAGTAATTTTATTATGTAATAGAATAATGCGGTCAAATAAATTAAAGGTAACTGGGAATATAAATTAACGCTGTGTTCTGTCTATAGTTAAATAGTTATGGTTCTTTATACATAATAAATACAAATGCTTGTAATAGCATACAATTGCCTGCTTAACCTTTGAGACAGTTGGACTAAACTGTAAGTGGTGAATTTTCATTGGTATACGTGTGAATAAATAATTTCTAAGAGTTGTTTAATAATTAGAAATTGATCGTTTTAAAATGTTCTGAAATGAGTTTTGGTTAAAATTCATCAGAATTTGCTTGTATTTAAATGCTTATATTTTTATTTCTGTATACTACACAAGTTGGCAATTCAGATAATTTGTCAGTCCCAGTCCCAGGTACGGAGATGATAGGTATCATATATTTTGATTGCTATAATTTGATAGCTTTATACTTTCTCTTTCTGAGCTAAAATATCCCTTATGGGGTACTTTGAGATTGCCCCTTACGAATCCATTTACATTGGCCTTAGAAAATCCTGAAGAAAAGTTATAAACAGTATAGCTTTCAATAGTGTAGCAGTTAATTAGTATTTAAGATTAGATTATACGGGTTTATGATATGGAACAAAGTCAATTCAATATAAATACATTGCAAAACATGAAAGAAAAAACAATCCCAGTAAAGATCTAAAAATATTGACAACTCAGAATAAAATTTAAAAGAAATTATTAAATCATGCATTACTGATTTTTATAAAATGTTGTCTTACTTCTATCAAATTGTTCATCATTTTTGTCACTCGAGTTTACAAAACCCCACTGCAAAAAAAGTCATAAAACTGTGTACTACACACTAGTTTTATAAAAAGGTTGTCATTTCCCAAATAAATTTTAACAACTGGGTACTTGAGTTGGCATTTTGACATCAGAGTGGAAAATAAAATAACCCATGAATCGAAAACTTTATGATTTGGCATAAAACGAATTAATTTTTCCAGTCTGACAGATCCCAACTGGCTTGGACACTTTTAATTTAAAAAATAAAGGCTTGAATTCTATTTGAGAATAAACTGACTTTTCTGAACTGATAGTTTTACTACAGGGCAGGGCTTTTATCATAAAACTCTTGAGGCAAAAGGCAAACATTACAAATAATATTGAAAAATCATATGTTATATCCGAATCGCTTCCTAATATCCTTTAAATAAAGTTATACATTAACAAATTATTCAAGCAAAACAAGAGAAAAATAGATCGTGAGTCGGAAATATGATACACCAAACAATATATTCATGCTTCAAATTTTATGTTATTTAGATTACCACAGAATATAAAATACTCCAGTTACGCCTAATGGATCCGGACAAATCATGGACACAAGAATATAGACACGCATAAAATGGACAAAAAAGTCTAGACATGGCATAAATGTAGACAGAATAGTAAAAAGTAGTAAAAAAAACCTCGACAGTTTAATATTTGAACTTTTAAATGATAGCCAAATATAAACCTAATAATAATAAAAACAAAGGCAAATTAACTTTGAACGTTAACTTTGAAATTTGAAAGTTATTTCGTAAATCAATAAAACAATTACCATCTTAAAAGTATTTGGCCCCATTTTTCCAAAGAAGTTTGTCAGCAGTGGTTTCAAAACTTACCGTTTTAAAACTTAAAGATTTTCACCTTGAGTTATAATTTTATATTAACGCTAAACTGGTTGGGAGATTTGGGCAGCTTTCGCTAATTGATTCAATATTTAGTTGGACTATGAATGTCATAAGTTTCCTCCAAAGCGTCATTTTGGGGATGGTTGTGGCGTGGTATTGCTTGACTACATTTATGGCATGACCATATTCTTGCGTCCATGGTTTGCTTGAGAAGTCGACGCCGATGACGCATGATAAGTTTTAGCTTGTTCACTTGTACGTTTTTATATCATTATTTCCGTTCACTTTAGTTGAATGTCCTGAATTCGTGCATAACTCAAATAATTGTGAATTTCTTTAAATTCTTTATTTAATAGTTCGCTTAATAGTTGTTATAGTCAGTTTATTTAAGGAATGATCTAGTTTTAATAAAATTTATGTTCAGGAAATACAACGCTTCCTTCGATATTCTACTATGTAAATATCCCACTACCTACTTCCTATCTTATTTCTGGGGCTTGAATTAAAATCACGCCATGGAGAATTTCATGCACTGCAAATTTCCCTGCAGGAATTCCATTCGTATTATGATATTATATTCGTTCAGAGGGCTAGACAAGTGAATGTGCAATATCTTTTATGGTGAAGTGAGTGTAAACAAGTACATCTTTATTTTCTCAAAATGTTGAAATAGAATACTACTAACATCTACTTCGCTATATTTATAAATCAAAGAACCCAAGGTTGACTTAATTTAAATAAATCTGCTTCGTCGTAACACCAAATTCCATGTGCAAGTGTAATTTTGAACTCATATTAATTACTGTTAATTATTCCATGGCTTTGGGAGCATTTTTTCTAAAGACTTACAAAGCATTGGTAAATCAAGATTGAAATTGATTCTATATCGAACCCCTGCTCAAAAAATGATTGAAGTTGCATTCGAACAAATTTCTATTCCAGCTTTACCGAGCAATAGTAATAAATAATTATATTGTGTTCTTAAATTCAAGCAAAATAAGATTTAAAACAAAAGTTATCTCTGAAGGTTGTAAAGATCCGAAGATTCATAGCCATTTCGAATAAATTCCTATATTTTTTGGAGTTGTAAGATATCAAGACTGGTTTTCAAAACTTTGTAATGTCGAACATGTAAATGAAACTTTTTGATAATCTCTGTTTTTAATTTTCTGTTATACTTTTCTCCAACTTTTTTCTCATAAATCCTGCCTTTAAGTATAGACGTGAGGCAGTAGCAGGACATTTCTGCTAATTTTGACAGATGTCAGAAGGACATTAAAATCAATAGACAGAAGACCGACATTAGGATAGTCCATCGTATCTATTACTTTTCTAATCTCCACTTTATCATTCAATATTTACCAATAACGAAGTGAGTAGTAGTACCTGAAGTTCCCGTGAATTTCATCCTCCTCCTTGTCAAGAAATTATGATTACAATTTTTTACATTAAGTTCCCGAGAAAATGAATAATTGAAGTTATGTATTCAGGATTCATAGACGTCTTTAGCAAGCTATATTGGACTTAATTTTATATTTTTTGGTTTTACGATTTGCTTCGAATTATTTCTACTTGGTCGCTAATTTTTAGTGCCCAATGATTCAATTTCCTTTCCTAACTTTCCTACGATGACGTACCTTGTCTTGTAGTTAGTTGATACTTTGATACTGAGTTAAGTCTTATTCACTTAAGACCCTGAGTTCTTCTTTCAATATCTCAAGAGTCTCATGTCAACTGTGACAAGGCTTTTAATAACGCATCAAAGCATCTTATACTTCACAGGTTATATATTTACGGCTTCATTGCATCTCAAACACAAGGACTTAAGGTACTTAACCATACACATGTTTCCCCTTGGAACTTAAATAAATTCTCAGGAGCTAAAAGATGAACTTGTAGGCAATGGGTGCAAAGAGTGATAGATACAAAATTGTAAATAATCCTACACGATGATAAATACTTCATAGAAATTTAAAATTTAGAAATTAAATGCGATTCTTTACAATCATTCATCTGAAAGTTTACTAGCTGTTTCCCAAATTGTAATTTTTTTGAACATGTTAACTACAAAACTACCTACACATACCTACTTTCTTTTGATCAAATGCTCTCACACAATATATTACCACCCAGTTTCATTCACCAAAAAAACATTATATTAAACAATTGTTATTAAATTACATAAGCACATTACTGAATTGTATACTAATACATCTTAATCCAAAACTTTTACCTTGGAGAATAGCTGCTAACATATTTATCAAGTGATGTCGTAACTATAATAATACTTGATTTGATAACTGACTACTCTACACTCTTTTTAAAATTAACTTGAGCATGATAAAAAGAATTTCCTACATCAATAAATGTAAAAAAAATGAAAAATCATTAAACAAATATCACGTACAACATAATCAGACAAAAAGTAAATATATGCCTAGGACAAACAAAGGGATGGACTTTATTAATATTTCAAATCATCTTTTCTCATTGCCTTACACCCAAACACTCGAGCTGTCTTACTTTCTTACCAGGAGTCTTTCTTGCATACATATTTTCCGAGGCACTAATAATTATTGTTGTCATATATAAATTTATGTCTCCTGAATAATAAAATAGCAGCTACAACTCTATACATTGCCGTACTATCTAGAATCCCCGTTGAATTATAAATGTGTGCATTCAGAGAGTATTTATACTTCAAAAAACTGGAAAAAGCCATAGACGGTTTGATTTGACATTCTTATGCATTTTTAAATAAGTTACAATTTCTCTGATAAAACTGTTACTCAAGCAAAAATGTAAAATTACTGTTATGAGCTTTATAGCTTTCAAACACACTCACTTTGCTAAATACCAGATTTTAGTGATAAAAAAGAAAAGAAGAAAGTATATTGATTTTTTCAAACAGGCAAAAATAATCTTCCGGTTCCTAAGTTATAAGCTGACAGACAGTTAGGAAGGACGCAATTCTTAGATAAGTGCATTTAATCAAGGGTTTTTGCCTCCAGTCACAGAAGACCGATTAATATATAAGATACAGTAGAAGTAAGACTATGGCAAAAAGTTATAATATTAATAATACTGCCACATATGTCAAGTCAGGTGAGAGATATGAATGATGATGATTAAATTTAGATGTATTGCATACTTTTTGTTTATATTGGCATTTATTTGTCTTATCTGTCTCTCAAATGAATCCATGTGTGTCGTTCGACCTTTATCAAATATTACCTACATTTTTTTATTTACTGACATACCCCTACGGCTTGCATACATTATAAAGGCTTACTAGATGTAGGACGTAAGATCCCCCACTGTAGATCCCGTAACTTTCATCCCATAGGATATAATTTACTCTCCTGACAACAGGTCTTTGACGAAGGTCCTTGAGTTACTAGTTACTAAAGAATACTTAAAAATTGTTTTTTAAAGGTAGGATCTAATAGCTATTTCCTCTAAAGGTGCATTCTACAAAGTAATTTTTTGATACTGATAAACTGAAAATTCAAACTGGTTCTCATCCCCTTGACGCGACGTAATTTTGAAAATGTAATTATCTCCCTTGTATTTGTTTGAGCTTAGAAGATAAACAACAAAATGAGGTGAAACGACATGTTGTCCAGGAAAGGGAAACCTCTATATCTAAAGGATCCACTGCACTGTTCAGCGAAATGACCTGAAGACCTTATAGCCAAGAAGATTTAAACTGATGATCTAACGTCTGTATACCGACTCACATATGTACAATATATGCAAGTAATTAGGTAACGGTAGTGTATAGTACTCTCTCTTACCATTGACGATGACTATTTGCAGTCAGATGAGATTGACTCATGTGATTATATAACATCACCCATGAAATTCATGATCTTTTACCATACGAACTCACCTTAATTACTATTTCTGATATGATAATTTTAACATATCCCCTTTTTACAGAATGTACAAAGATAGGAGACACTATTTTTTGCTGCTGATCACGGATTTTATTATTTTATAGAAATTGCTCCTACAAGATAGACGAGCATAAACTATTTAGAATCGTGTCAACACACTTGTTGTTACTTTGACAGTGTATCATCACTTGTAGAACATAATATTATTAATATTTGAAATTGGAATTTTTACATGATTTTTGTTTTTGAAGTGAACTAGTGTCAGAGTGACCTGATATGGGGAGTTTCTTGGGACACGTGGTGCCGGGTACGTTTTTCTTCGCATTTGCTATATGGTGGCTCTGCAATATCCTTCATAGGTAAGAACTGTAAAATTTTGAGTCTTTTCTCAGAAATTCCTGAAAACCAAATTACAATCCACCCGAAAGTACAAGCAATGAACAGACATAAAAGAAAAACAAGTTTGAAACAATTCATTTCATGTTCCGCATAGATAGCAAGTTTTTTAAACTTTCATAGAATCTTTTGATAGTTTAAAGTTCCAAAAATTGATAACAACAAAATACCAAAAAAGGCATTAAAAAGTGAATAAGCAATCAAAAATTCAAAACCTACTCTTTCTGCTCAATTCTTTAAAACACTTACCCACATCAATCTAAATACTATTGAGCATTCAAAATGCAATTACCAAAATGCACATATTAGATGACCACGGTACCCTAAACATAAATCAATCCCAATAGATTATTTAATAACCACCACCACCATTACATATCTTCTCCTTAGAGTTTTACCTATTATTATCGTCCAAATAAAAATAAATTAAAGAAAAAATAATCGAAGTGTTATAACCCAAACGAAACCTCTCAACCTACCGAAACATTTATCAAACAAGTGACCTAAATTACCATTGTGTCAAACATTTCAACCAACCTCCCAACGGTTCAAACGTAGAATTTAGTCAATTTATACAAAACTCGATCTAATACATCTATGAAGAAAGCCTTTATACTCATTGTCAGTCAAGAGAGTTAGAGAAAGAATAAGAACAACTCCCAGTTGAAATAATAGTATAAATGTTATTACAAAGTTTGTGAGCGACACACATTTTGCATCATACAAATGAGCAAAACTCGTTCACAATTGCTTTTGAATACAAAAGCATTTTATTCAAATGCACATAACACACACATACACACATGCCACACTGGCAAATACTTTTTCCTTTCTTGTCTGTACTTTCTCCTTTCTACCTTTCCTCACATCCTACCTTTCTAATACACAACTAACAACTACTATACTTTTTAATACTTTGTATAACCGTATTCACTTTCAATATTCTACTTGATGGCCAACCTGTCACCTTTAGCTGATAATAACTTGGAAACCATATCAAACAACAAGAATATCTAGTCCATTCGAAAACTTTTCAAACTACTTCTAAAAATCCACTATAGTTATAATACGTTTTGCTTAAGGTTTTTTAGCAACGGTAAAAACGTGTATTTCCTGTTCCTCTTCTTTCAATTAATACAAAAAAAAACAAACTTTGGAACCCTATAACTAATATTTAGTCTTATGCACTTGTAACATTGTAAGCTAGAGACGTATTCAAACCCTTCTAAGCATTTTCTAGTTAACATTATTACGCATGTTGGCAACAAACTTTCTTCATCCGTCTGTTTTTCTAAATACAAAAAAATTCCAACACAAATAATTAAATTTTAATCCTATATAATGTACTTTCCTAGAATTACAAAGTATTCTTTAACACAAAACAAAATAATCATGTATAAAAATCCCTTGGATTAAGAAATATTTGTTTTATTTAACACTAAGAGTTTTTCATCAAGATCGTGAATCTCTTTCTGAAAACAATGGCTAACTTTTTCTTTGATACCATAATACTAATATGGAATCCTCCGGATACTTTTTTTGCGTCATTTAACAAGGAATTTCTAGCTATTACCTAACAGTACACCATGGTTATCATTATCACTGCTTACAACAGCAAATCATCGATTGGGAAAGTAACCGTAGAAAAAGAAAGTAGTTTTTGTTCTCTTCTTATATAATAGATACTGATTGGGCACACACAAGCTCTAAAGGTAAATCTCCGCTTTGAACACACTTATAACACATAGTGCAATAATACACCCTGTGTTAATGTACGAAGGACGGCAGACTTCTTTAATTATTCACAAAGAAAGTGCTGCACGATGATTGTAATCCTAGTAAAGAAGTTACCTAAACGTATTGGTAGTAGGAAGTAAAAGCAAGTTACACTTGTTTGCAAAAGAAAAAAAAACTCAATTGCAAAAGTCTTATCCATTGTGATAAACTACGTAGTTTTTTCCATCCCGAGTTTTTTATTCCATCCGGACATTACACATAATATATAAGATCCTTATGTACTCCCATTTTGAGCACGTTAGATCGACACCCACCGGTTTTTTTACTTCTTTTTAATATCAATTGTTGTAATAAGTTTTAAATCTTCATTGTTTATTACTCAGCATAATTTGTTATTATAATCTTTAAGTTAATAAATAAAGATACCTGAGAATTTATCACTGGGATAGAAATTGTATGGTCAAAGAAAATAGAAGCTAGGTTGAGACTTAGAGAAATGATAAGTTCCTTCGCACACATGAGTAAATTTAGAGAGGTAATTCCGTCTTCAAGCATGAAGGTGAAAGTCATATGGTGCTACTGGCAAGGGAGTTAAATTCTTCTTTTGAAATTATTTGGATGGAGGAAATAGACTTGTATTTAAGTAGATATGTCAACACCCATTTATAAAATACCGTGTAGGTAAGTAGGTAAAAGAATTTCAAACATATTAAGAACAATATGATTTCCCTTGTCTTTCCAAGAGTTATCTAAAGATTACTTCTTTTATTAGAATTAATCTTTAGCCATTATACTTAAAATCAATTTTCTTTATTAATAATGTTGTTTGGTAAATCTATTTGGCATATTAGCAGATAGGTGATTGAAAAGTGTTGACCAGAAATCGTTGATTCTATTCTCTAAATTCAATATGCTAATCATGCATTGACTCATAGTAATATCCTAAAATGCCTGAAAAGCAAATATTTGAAAGAGAGATTCTAACTATTTAATAAATTAATAAATACAGTACCTAGCTAAAAATGATAATTTGACACTTTCCTTTCTAAGTAAACATTTGCCATTTAAAGCGAATGTTTAAAATTTACATTACAAGCGTAAATAAAAGCAAGCTGAAATAAAGACGATGAAACCCTTCATTATAAAAAGCTAACAAGAAAATGAAAAAACTATGATGCTGATTGTGTTTTTTAGAATTGCTTCTTTGCAATGTGATATTTACAAGGATAATCATTTCGTGCATGAATATCTATTATAGTTTATTGAACGGGTTGAACAAATACTAAAAACTTCAATCTGTTGTGTTCTAAAAAATCTCGCTTGATGAAAATGAAACAAAGAGTGAATTATATATAAAACTGAATGTAATTAAGATGAAAAACTCAAGAATTAATTATATTGGTGAAATTTAACAGGTATTTTTACGCAAGACGGTTCAGGCCAAATAGCTTCAAGAACATTAGCAACTTTCCCTGTCCATGTAACAAAAGCATTCCCCTTGAGTCTATTGTGAAGGTATGTGCCGTAGCAGTTGGGATTCTGGGTAAGTCTTCTAAATGCTACTAACTATGTGTGGTAAAACAAATAAAGAAGCTCTATTAATATATTCATACAATTCATATAAATTCACTACCAAAAATAATAATTAGTATTATCTCGACCGTGCGTGTTAGTGTGTGTGTGTTATAAACACACTCATAAAATGGGATGGGATACTCCAGGTAATAAATTAAATACAAGGGTGTGCCTCATTTACAGGTGAATTCTGCACGGCATTCGAGAATGGAAAATTCACTCATTGGGGTGAGTCGTTCACACGCTTTTATTCACACTATTATTTTTACTTTAGTAGTATTGTTATTATTTCAATCACAAAAACAATTGGAATAATATTAGTTGGACTGATCTTGAGTACTTGGTATAGTGATCATGGAACTTTTGACTGAAATGCATAGGCAACGCTCAACACATGACAATGTTCTTCTTCTTCGGTATTAATGGATTGGTTGACCTGGCTCTACACAAGCGATGGGTTCTTCCTGCCAAACTTGACTATGTGACCGCAGCTTTAGCGTTCGGGATTGAGGGATTCCTCTTTTATTACCATCTTCACGGTCGACCCCACATGGATGTTATGGTATGGCCAAGAATAACAGATTAATCTTTAAAATTAGATTGCCAAAAACTTCCATATAAAGCCATCAACATCTTTGACTTGATTATTCATGATATGATGCTCAGAATGATTTCAATGTTGTTATACAAGGGTTAAAAAGGTTTTTAAAATGTAATATAAAAAAGTAGACAAACACATAAACACACAAACTAAATTAACCTTGAGTAAATACATGGCATGAGAAAATCGCATGACTGACTTGAATATCTTGTTAGCAAATACGTTATGCATAGTGGACTTTTCATAAGTAAAGTCCCCTTTAATTAAAAGTCCAAATAATTTAAAAGCTTACAATCCAAAATGACAATCAAGTTCATTGAAGCATCCGAATATTCTATGTGAAAGCGTGCATGTTAAGTTTATGCTCTGTTTATTGAAACTTTCATGTAATATATAGACAAGTAGAAGTAGACACGTGTCAAAGTTTATTTCGCGTGCAAACTTTCCCCACGGACAGGAGAAAGTAATGTTTGCAAAGACTTGTAGGGTGTTTAGATAGACAGGCAGAGGTATGTCGGTATGTGTTTACAAGCAGGCAAAAGAGCTTAAAGTTAGAAAGGGGAACGGTATGAGATAGCCATGTGTGATTGCATAAATAGTTTGTATTTTGAAGCTTTTGATTTGAAGAAGACTTTTTAAAATATTTTTATAGGTTCATATGTTTTTGTTCTACGTGATTGTCGCCTGTGTCATCTCTACTATAGCGGAAATGTACCAGCCAACAAATGTGATGCCTGCATTGTGTCGAGTCTTTTTCACTCTTCTTCAAGGAACTTGGTTCTATCAAGTAGGATTCATTCTTTACCCTCCAATCGGGGAAAAATGGGATGTTGAAGATCATACGCAGGTAATTAATGAAAAGTAAAATCTATTGCATCGTCTTTTCAAGCTCTTAATGTATAGGTATTAAAGAAATCAAACGTCATACAAATTATCACCCATGCTTCTTTCTTCTCATAAAAATGTTATTCGTATTGGAATAATATTTGCTAAAAATCGTCAAAAACAAGAGAGAGTTTAACTCTGATTTTAGAGCATGAAAAAATTCTTATTTTTATAGATGATGATAGTGACGATAATTTTTACATGGCACATCGCAGCAATTCTTGCAACAATGGTTGGAATAGGAACGCTGATCTGGCTTCGAGTACAAAACTCACCTGGCTCATTGCCAATGTATCAAATGGTGGACACAACCGAGCCACCCACCTCAGATAAAGATATTTATGGGAGTGGTTCTCCTAATCATACCCAAAGAAATTTTACTAATGGCCATCACATTCCTTTGAATCATTCTAACGCTTCGATAAAACGCATGCTAGATTCCGATAGCGAAGAGGCTTAAATTTTATACATAAATCTAGGATCAGTTTTATAAACATGACTGACTCCTTATATTCTCAGACAAGAGTTAACAATCGTCAAGAAACAATAGATCCTTAACATTATAGAAACTAATGTACTAACCTTACGGTATTTTTCGAAAACTTTCATGGTTGACAGTGTATAATAGCGTATTATATATAGTGTACTATTAGGTAGAGTGATTCAATTAAATTGTAATTCCTCAGTGTTCGTTATATAATTAAGCATTAAG
>JAQGAA010001056.1:0-17560 GCA_034696425.1 Isotoma viridis | reverse complement strand
GTTCCAAGAAACTTGAATTTTCAAAAGCAAATGATTTTACCTTTAATGTTAAATCTTTGAACCTTAGGTAGTTCATACTGAATGAAATTCTTCAAAATTAAACAGCATCACCTTACTTACACGCACTGCTTTTGAAAGTAGCATTCCTGCATTCCGTCATAGTTAAATAATATTAAAAGCTATTGTTGATAAAATCTAGGATATTTTAAAGCATCACGCTATTGGAAATTGTACAGGAAATCAAAGTCTATTCGAATCAACCTCGTTCGTTTGTGTAAGTTTAAATTAAGTTGTGATCAATAAAATGTTATATAAATTAAAATTATGAGTTATAATTTCCGCAAATCCAAACAGTACCAAAACAACTAATCCAATCCGATATGAAATGTTTTGACCATTTTTTATTCCTACTTTTATTCCAAAACACAATCCGAAATAACTTTGTTATTTTCAGCAAAAAACTGTATCTTTACAACCTTTACACACAAAAGAAAAATGTATTCTTTTTAGTCAGTCTGAAACTAAAAAGTATTCTTGTTTAGTCTTAAAAGTAAATCCGAACTAAATAAATGCGAATTTCTTTCTTTAGCTTTAGAGACTAATTTCCTGTGAAGATGGTACATTAAAGTGATTTGCATTTAATTATCCAACTCTGTTCCTATATATAAATTGTAATAAATGTATCCTTTACACTTGAATGATGTCTTATAAAATAGTTTTTAGTAGTAGTGGCCTTGCTTTTCATTCTGTATTTTCTTCCTTTTATTTTCTTAGTAAGTATTCGAATATTCTACATAATCTGTTTTGCTCTTCAGTGCCAGTGTGGGTATAATACTTTGGGTATCTGTATATACTCAACCTACTCAAAAGAAAGTAACTGAAATTATTCCTTTCACTAAAGCTCTTCTATTTTGATACGGTAGTAGGGTGGGAGAACCATGGTATTTTATTTGGAGTATTTGTTTTAAATTTTATTGGAATTGCTTCCATTTAGTAATAAGTTTCAAAATGGATTGCGGAGGGTGGGGAAATTGTTTTGGATTGCATGATAGAATGGTTAATGCTTGTTCGATGATTTCAAGAAGTTTAGGTTTGGACTTTAAAGAAATTAAATTCTAAATCATGAAAGTAAGGATTTTGCATCCAGAACTTTTACAGAGGCCATAGGCTTTATTTGTCAGTGTCAAGCCATGCATTTATGAACTAATAATCGGTTTTAAATAATGTTTTCATAAGTAGTCATATATAACACTAACGCAACGGCGCTAAGCGGTGCTTTTGACGCTTCAAAAAGCGTAAAGAATTCTTCAATACAACTATAGCAACAAGTCATGTTCCAGATTTGACAATCAGACTCCTACTGCACCGTGGACCTTACTTGATGAAGGGGAATATAAAGAAAGATTGTCTTTAATTTTTAACTATCTGTGCTATTACAATTGAAATCACAGCAAAATTGCAGAAAAATGTCAGGGTCAGCAGAAATACGTAAGCGAAAATTTTCAACGGACTTGCCCTCAGAAGTCTACAATTTGGAGTGGAAATTATCAAACTTCCGGGCAATGATTGACGCAATTGAACCGTTTAAAACGGCTGAGCTTGTGTTTGACGCTGGGCAAAGTATCCAGATACCAACAAAATGGAAATTCCACTTCAATCTCAAAGCCGATAACGTCGTGGATGGAAAGTTGACTGCGCTGGGCATTTATTTGAAGTTAATAGACTTTCCAAACAATCCCGATGAAATATTTGCTGCATATAGTATTGCTATCAAAAAGGCAGATGGAATAAGTGATTACCGTACCTTCGGTAAACATAATTGCTCAATCAAATATAATACATTAAATATCCACAAAATTAATAATAAAAACATAATATATAATAAAATTGTTTGCTCTCAGGACAAGGGAAATCGTTGGAATACAAGAAAAACGTAAACAAAAGCTGGGGCTTTCCACAAGTATTTTCTAAAGTTGAGCTGGACAACTTACAAACAAATCTGCTCCAAAACGGTAGCCTCGTCATGAATATCAAATTTGAACTATTTCGTTTCGGCACGAACGATTATTCAGTGATCAATACAGAAGAAGACGACAATCGTTACAAGGTTATGCGACTTGAACAAAAATCAAAGAGCCTCATCTTGGACGGAATTCAGAATTTATTTGAACAGGGCCACAACTCTGATTTCAAAATCATTATGAAGGATGGAAAGGAGTTTCCTGTCCACAAACATATACTAGCCTCCCAAAGTCCTGTTTTCTTAGCCCTGTTCAATTCAGGTATGGAAGAAGCGTCGAGTGGAACAGTCCAAGTAGATGATTTGTCTTCTGAAGCGATGGAGGTCGTGTTGAAGTTCATGTACTCCGGAACTGTTGATGCTAGCTGGAAAGGAGTGGTGGAAGAGATTGTTTACGCTGCTGAGAAGTACTCATTGACGCTGCTAAAGGAATTTTGTGATACGATGATGTTGGATGTTGTAACTCCGGAAAACCTCATCGACCTTTTGAAACTTGCTCGAAAGTTCAAATTGGAAACGGCTGAAAAAGAACTTTTCGAATATGCTTCAGAAAACGTGAAAAAAGTTTTTGATGCAACTATTTTGACTTAAGCGTGAAAAATCCATGAGATTTTAAGATGCAATTTAATCTAATACACATTTATCGTTATTACAAGTTATAAATGACGCAAAAATGAATTTCATTGAATACAATAAAACAAATAATATGCTTGATTGAAAATCTTAAATGAGCCAGGGAAGTAACAAGTTTGTAATATTATTATAAGTGAAAAAATTTCACAAAAACGCTTGATAAACCCGTAGTAAGTAAAGTAGGTACGCACCCTTCATCAACCCGACAGACAAATATTCTCCTTTTGCAGCGTATGGAATGCTTTCTTTATTAGGTAATTCTCTGTCCACGAGCCATTTCACCCGGTTTTTTAAACAGAAATCCCTAAAAAGCTAGAAACCTACGTTTATGAAAATATAATGCGAAAATACCCTACTTCCGTGACTCGCTGATCTTGTGCTAAAGTCCTACTTTCCATACCAATCCCACTATACAATAGTACAATACTATATCAAATAAGTATGTAACCTAACTAATCACTAAAATTTTGTACTAAAAAGTACACTTTCCACAATCCAGCGTTTCCTACTCTGGAATTTCTTTACGTCCTTTTTATACACAATTTAATACGCACCCAATTGGTGATCATGCATTTTTTTGGCTTCATCTTCTTAAAGCAAGCAAGAAATGATTCAAAGAGCCGAATGATGATGGCAGTTATCAGATTCATAATTTCCATAAGTCTTCCGGGAAATAAGAAACTGTTACAAGTTTACACATCACATCTTATGTGCCCTTTCATATTTAAAATCAAACTCTTTTGTCTTGTCAGTATAAATAAGATCTTTCTTTGATCTAGGTACATTTCGTTGAAAGAGAAAGCTCTGAGCAAATCTTTACTTTTATTTAGTTAGCTTCTTTCGTAAGGTAATTGAAGCTTCAGGCTCTGTTCATAAACAATGCTATACTATTAGGCTATTTCAAAAATAATGCAAAATCTTTATTGCAAATACGAATTAAATGTACGAAACTCAAATGCAGTGTGAACAAATGTACATACCAAGTAGAATATTGAGTAAATCAGTCCAAATTTTGTTTTATTTTTTATCTCTGAATTTACCTTAAAATTTTAATGAAATTTCGGAAGATTATTGAAGAAACTTAAACAGAAAATGTTAATGATAATAAATTACAATTTTATAATCACTTTTGCAAATATATTTGACCTCTTTATTATCCAAAGCGTATTATTCCTAAAGCTATACATAATTTCAAAAATCAATTTAATTTCAAGGTTATAAAGTTCAATTTAGATGCGATGTAACATTTACACATTTCACAATATACAACCTTGAACTCAACAACTTTCTTTCCACCATCTTTTGGAATGTGTTAAGACTTTTAGACACAAATTGATCTTTTCCTTCTTCGTCTTCTTGTTCCCTTTGTATCACAAATGTAACCCTGCGGCTGGATGTCAGACAGACTTTTTGTTTAACATGGTGGCTTTGCCTAACGAACATTTCATTTTATATGATATACATACATAATACACATTATGGGAATTCATATCTAAAATATTATGTAACATCAAAATATCCTTTCGTTTCCCTTCCCACCACCACCACCAAAAAAAGTTTAACTTCTTCAACATTCCTGTCATGACAGAAGAATGAGACGAAACAAGTCATGTCACTTTTTTTTATTATTTCTTCAAAACCTTGTAAAAGTCTTACTTCCATCTAGTTTTACTTTCACCGTTCTCTCTCTCTCTCTCTGTTTGAAATATAAGGAAAAAAGCCTTGAACGTTTTTTTAGTGGTTGATGATGATAAGACTCTATCTATGAAGTAATTAAACTTAAGTCTTTTTAAGTTTAATGTAATAAAGAATATTGCTTTAAGTCAAAAGTGTCAAAAAAGTTGAGAATATTCAAACCAAGTAGAAGCTTTATTAAAATAATGCAGATTGTAACAATTACGGGATGAAACTTTAAACAAAAAAAGCTCTTTTTTCAATCTCAAAAACTCCATTAAGTTTTTATTTACAAAACCAAAGAACTTTTAGGATTTTAATTCAGAAAATTCCAATGTCGTCCGTAACCTGTGTTTGACATTATAGGCACCCTTCAAAAGTTCAATTCTGTTGTATTCATTTTCGAAAGTCTTGAGATTACCTAATCAACCAACAGCCACAAGCACAATAAGTACTTTAATTTTCTCCAAATTGTCCAAACTCCATCAAAAATTCAAATGTCTTACACAGGAATATGGAACACAAAATGGCAAAAATGTAATTATTACTTTTTTCCACTAAAAAAACTTTTCCAATTGAATTCTTATTCCTGGAAGGACACATTGTACCACTTATTGAATTACAATTAGGAAAAATGTGAAAATGAAATAGCCAAGAGATTTTTAATTGCTTCATTATCCTTTAACTAATTACTAATAGCCTTCATTGCATTATAATGTAAGGGCAGCAGGGAGGCAGACGAAGAATAATTTAAGTGACTAACTATTACCGAAACATTTCTTATATTTCATGTTGCCTCTATCAAGTCTGTTTGTAAGTCTTACCACAGTAAGACTAGATTTCTAGTCTTTTACTATTTTACTAGTGGAGCAATTGTGTTAAAATTAATCGAGTAACTTTTATCATTTTGACTTTCTTCAAGGTCGTGTCGGGACTTCAGACAGAAACTCATGACTTGCTCGAGGTGATAGTGATGTTATAAGTGGTTTAGTAAAAGAAAGAGAGGTAAAACGTGTAAAAGTCTTCAATTATTCTCATTTGTATTGAGGAAAGCCTCAAGACGTGGTAATTATTATATTCAATGACGAATTTACGAATTTGGATGAGGTTTCTTCTTTCTGGGGTTTCGGGTAAAATTCAAATATAATTTGTATTTTTTTTATCAAAATCAATTGCACTTTTTCAACTTTTGTGAATCAGTTTTTTCTAATGTGTGTAAATGTAATATCAAATGTCAAAAAATATGCTCCTAATTTGCCTCAGAATTTAAAAAAAAAATCTTTTTTTGTTTTTAAATATTAATTAGTTTTTGAGATACTATATACTACTGAAGATGAGAGCATTCTTTTCTTCGAACAGAAGCACTAAACATTCCCAAAATTTGACATATATGCCCTAAAACCTTGATAAAACCTTAAAACGTCGTTTCTCCCCAATGAACATTGTACGAAAAAAATGCATTTTCAATTTATCTTTACATAATCTTTATTTTCTTTATTACCAGTGTATGTAATATAATTAATTAATCCAAAAGAGCTTTGAATTTAGTTCGATTTAAAACTCTAACATTGAATACTGGTACACCAATATAAATTACTTATGGCTATGCTCAAAAAATTGATTTTTCTAATTAAAGCAACACCATTTGAAATAATATAATAATTATTTCAAAGTTAGAGTATTATATTATTTATAATTATTAATGATAGTTAAATAATTACATTATGTCAAATACTAAGAATTCAAACAGAAATAAATCAATCAAGGAAAATTCTTCAAGACATGAAAAGATATACCCAAATTAGTTCATTTAAATTCAATTTCAACCTTTACTTAACCGAATGATTATCAAATAATTATTTATGAATTGATAACAATTGGAAGCAAATAAAAATTATGTACATTATAAGTTATAACTGTATATAGGTAATTGCAGTATTAATCCAAGTCTTAAAAGCATAGAACTTTTGTTGTTAAATCAAAACAGCTGAATTAAGAACTGTTTTCAAATTTTTTGAAGTATACTGGATGAGTTCTACCTCAGCCGTTTCCAATTGGAATTTTCGAGCAAGCTTCAAAAGATCAATGGTGTTTTCAGGAGTCACAGCGTCCAACATCATTGTGTCGCAAAATTCTTTGAGTAGTGGCAACGTATACTTTTCAGCACCGTAAACAATCTCTTCCACCATTTGTTTCCAATTTTTGTCCACCTTTCCTGAGTAAATGAATTTCAACACGACCTCCATCGCTTCAGAAGACAAATCATTTACTTGAACTGTTCCACTCGACGCTTCTTCATATTTGATTCGAACATTGCTAAGAATACAGGACTTCTGGAGGCTAAAATGATTTTGTGGACAGGAAACTCCTTTCCATCCTTCATAATGATTTTGAAATCAGAGTTAATCCCCAAGTGATATAAATTCTGAATATCATACAAGACGTGGCTGTTAGATTTTTTTTGAAATCTCATAACCTTGTTACGTGTGTCTTCCTCTGCATTGATCACTGAAACATTGGTCTTCTCAAAACTAAACAGTTCAAACTTGATATCCATGACCAGGCAACCGTCAATCAAACCGTTTTTACATAGGATGTCAAGTGAATCCGAAAAGCCCCAGCTTGTAATGTCCTTTTTAAATTTCCGTATTTTGTCTTTGCCAAAAAGTTCTGAAAGCAAAATCACACAGTTTATACAGTTTAATATTATTTTGGTCAAAACTTTCTCGTTTCAAGTTTATTATTGTATAGGTTGCTTGTTTTTAATTATGAAATGAATATTAAGTAGGTACTACACACAGTTGAATACAACTAGCGTTCAACTATATATATATCTACTTCTATGCAACTAGCCAACATTTTTGTATTAGTATTACCAAGATACCAAGAAACTGCTTACCACAATGTTTGACCCTTCCATCTGCCTTTTTTAAATCAATACTGAACTTAGCAAATATTTCATCACGATTCTTTGGAGAGTCAATCAATTCCAAATATATGCCCCAAGTTCCGTTTTCATCTGCGACCTCATCGGCTTCGGTGTCATCGGTGCTGAAATAGAATCTCCATTTCGAAGGTATCTGGATACTTTGTCCAGCGTCAAACACAAGCTCAGCCGACTTCAACGGTTCTACTGTTTCAATCATTGCCCAAAAGTTTGATAATTTCCACTCCAAATTCTGTACTTCTGAGGGGGAGTCAGTTGTGAATTTTCGCTTACGCACTCCTAGTCCTGTGCCTGGTGGTGTTGACATTTTTCTACTCATCTCCTGTCACCTGTATTTTAATTGTAATTCAAATGTTATTATCACACATATAAAATTTGAAATTCCGAAAATTCTAAACGCTATAACATTACACATTATACAGCCTTGCGATTATGCATATAAAAACACATCTTTTACCTTTATATTTCAGATTTCCGAGTACAGAGTATACCGATGCGATGTCGAGGTCAGAGGTCACCAGGTCACGACGTGAATACCGCTTGTGCGAGGGAGGAGTTGCGATGTACGGAATAAAAGTAAACAAAGAAAAGTGTCAAAATTTATTAATTAATGAATTACAAAATCACACAATACACAATAACACAATAATACAAAATTACAAAAATTGTAGTTACAAAAGCACTCTATCTAGGTAGATCTAACAATAATACCAAAATATATTCTGCTGTGTACTGCGCATTGCATTGCACATGCACATGCACTCTGCATTCACAAAACTCTATATACCACCTTATACAATAGTTCAGAACAATGAAAAATTAACAATTTTATTGGAAAAAATTAAATATAAAATATTATATTTATAGCATTTTAAAATTTTGAAGAGAGTGATTGCTTTAAATCAAAATTCCTTATTTTATGAATAAACTTTCGTTTTTTTACTATGAATCCTTCTTTTACTTCTTGGAATAATTAGTTTATTTTTATTTTTTACAAAATGTCAATCCAAAAAAAAGGATTTAAACTAAAAGCCTTTCTGTTAAAAAAGCTCATAAGACTTTCTCTTAAGATTTGAAAAATAAGAAACTGAAGTCTGAAGAGAAATTAAGTATGCATATACACCATCACACCACCACCACCATATATACCATCCTTTCATATCCCTTCGAGATACCCTTCAGTTTTATGACATTGACTTATGATGAGACTTTTGACACAGAACAGAGGACACCGACACGTGTGTGACACTATCGGAAGTAAAGAATTATGGAATGCAAATGTAACTTTAAGTGTGAATGGTACTAATGATGTAAAAAATATCTCTAGGCAAAATGAGTGACAGTGACAAAAGCGAAGAACATGCACAGATTAAAACCACACACAAATCCAAACTAACTTCTGCTATACAAATTACTTAACTTTTTAAGAATCAAAAAAGTTACTTTGGCATATTTCATTTCAACTTCTAAGTTTCTATACAAACTTAGAATTCACAGGAAAATGCATCTACCTTAGCTAACCTTACCAATTCAATAATGTTTGATTCGATTCGACTTGTGATATAAACCTTGATTTATTTAAAACTTTTTCAAACCCAAGAAAGAATTGATTTAATACAAAGAGTCTGATTGGGTTTGTATTTACTTAAGTAATCTCAAATAGGCTTTCTAAGCAGTGTAGTAGGCTAATCTGGCCGATGTACAGGAAAGTTATATGAAAATTTTTTTCCATCAGAAATTATTATTCAAAGTGTTAATTTTATATTTTTCTTAAAAACTTTATCCAATTAGTTTTTCAAATCGCACTTTATTCAAATCTCAAAAAATTAAAATACGAAACTTTGCAATTTGAAGACTTTGAGTTGAATATTAAACCCTACTCATATAAACTTTCTAAAATCTATACTACAATAGAACCAAGAAAGTTTTGTAAAATAATGGCTTTCAAAGCGTTCTACTAAAAACAAGCCGTCTTTACTCCCAAGTCCCAATAACCTTGACGTACACACGTAGAAGCTATATAATCCTATATATCAAATCCAAGGAATAAAGTTCAATTTGGTATGAACTTATAAACCAAGGGTAACCCTTTTCGGTATGAGTAATTGAAATTGAACCTTAATCCTATTTCAAACAGGAATAAAAACGTGGATTGCACATGCCATTATGAAATGTTTAGATTTATTATCACTAACAATGAGTCGTTTTTAGATGAAAACAAAAGTAAGATGTTTTTATTTACAGTTCCTCTCGAAACAAAACAAAATCTGAACTAAGGAGCATTAAGAAGTATGATGACTTTCTTTGTACTACTAACAGTGTAAATATATCTTGATCGTTGCTCTATTGTTAGTGTTAATCTTAACAAAAGACACTTGTTTACAGTTATCCAGGTGGAATAATAAAATCTAAAACTCATTCTTCTTCCATTCAGGATTTCTAAGCACGTATACCTACTCATCATCATCTTAGCTATTTTCTCTCTTTTTCTTCTTAAAACAAAAAAAAAAGAGAAACAAACATCTTCCTTTCTTCTTTTTTTTTGGCGTTTGACATTAATCCCTAGATTTGTCAATATTTCTTTTTCCCATTCAGTGAAACAGTCAGGAGTCGAAATGACAGAAATAATCTCTACCTTTTATATAAAAGTTCTTATCATACTCTTTTTTACTCTAACGCCTTTCTTGACACTTTGAAACTATTCAAAAGTATAAATCCTTTGAATACTACTGAAGTGTAAAATAGCCGGTTCACCAATATCTTTAATTGACTTAAATTCATTAAAAGTTTCAGAA
This sequence comes from Isotoma viridis, assembly GCA_034696425.1. Taxonomy (NCBI): domain Eukaryota; kingdom Metazoa; phylum Arthropoda; class Collembola; order Entomobryomorpha; family Isotomidae; genus Isotoma; species Isotoma viridis. The sequence continues at coordinate 7,491 of JAQGAA010001056.1, read as the reverse complement.
ACTATTAACTCTCATTTCAAAATCAATCATTTTAAAGAGCATTAAAAACCCATAGGGTTGTAATACATATTATACAATATAAGGAATGCACATCTTTTAAGGTATTTCCACCCTAACCATTTTACTTTTAGTAGTGTCTATATAATATATTAACTATCTCTCTCGTTTTATTAACACTCGTAGTGTCTATTTTGAGAAGATAAAAAAGCTAAAAGAAAAAACACACATTCTGCTACTACACTGCTTAACCTAGGTTGTTTTAGTCCAGATTGTACATACGGCGAGAATCAACAATCCGTAAGAGTTCTAGGTTGTGTTCACTGAATACTAAATTAGATCCTTTTATTTTTTGACACCTTTTACCAGCTTCTCTAAGCCTTTCTCCATCCATTAACATTTCTCTTTGAGAATATCAACTTACTATCTATGATGGAGTACCATTACCATTACTATTACTATGGCTGGCTGATGTAAGAAATAAAACAGAAAACTAAGCCAAAGGAAATAAATTTAACATTTTTACAAAGAGAAAAAATGTCACCTTTTGCAATTAATTTTAGATTTTCTATGTCTTAAAAAGAAAGATTTATAGAGGTGTGTGTAGAAAACAAAGAAAATAGACTACTGCATTGGGGTGCATTTAAAAAAAATTATAAATGTCTTTTTAGGTTGAACTTTTCTTCAGAGTCGCCTTTAAAATTTGATAGAAAAAAACTCATTAAAACTTCAAAAAAACGTATGGCCATAAAATTCAAATTTCTTCTAGAAACTTTTTAAAACTACTTGGAGTAATAATATCTCTTTAAAATGCACAAACTAAAAACACTCGACAAGAAAGTTTTTGACGTTATGTACTACATCTTATCCAAATGAAATCCCACAAGCCCTCGACAACCTAAAAATGAAGGATATATGGAATAGACCGTACAAGGAGAACGTATCCCTTGAGAACCAAGTGTGAAAAATGGTTTTTTACGCGTCCAGCACCCGTTGATAGGGGATAAAACTCTTTTTATTAAATAGACACATCCGGAATACTGAATAACGCATTGTCGTCACTCTCCTTCTTGTTCTACTTTGTAATCTTTTGTGTGTGTGTCACATTTTTATTCAGAATTTATTAAAGATTTTCTGATTTGTTGAGTTCAGAGTGAACAAGCATCTTATGCAAGCATGTGTGTATTTGAGTTAAAACAAAGTAGATAAGTAAGTACTGTAGTAGGATTTATCATTGAAGTGACAGAAAACAAAAAACATTAAAAAGTTTTTTTTTTAGTCAATATGGTCTGAGTTCAAAAAATTCGGAGATGTTTATAATCCGGCATAAAAAATACGCTTAGGAGATTATCAATATGAAGAGAAACAAAGGAAAGAGAATTTGTAGATGTAACTTTTATTATAAATATTTTAATAGCTTTTAGAAGGTTTTGCTTAAAGTAATAGAAAAGCCAATATGCAATAGTTTATTCGTTTCGTTGAAATGTCAGGGTCAATTTGAATTTGACATTTAGTTTCATTTTTTAGATTTTTAATATTTAATAACTCAATCTCAAGTTTCATACGCGAGTCCAAGATTTATTCCTTGTCTAAGAGAAATGGGTTGTGGATATATGTAGCTGTATGCAATGGGATCAATTAATTCATATTTGTGTAAAGTAAAGGGTACAGACAGCTATAGAAATAGAAAGTTAGTTAGGTTTTCTCTAATTATAAATAATATTTAAGAAGTCTCTATACCTTCGGATTGTTATACAAAAGGGATAATATAAATTGACTTGAAAGAAATGAGGAAGAGCTAATACGTCAATTATTAATGATGCTAATTAATCTTACTCAATACCAAATTAACCTTAAGACATTATTATTTACTATTATAGGCTGTAACATTTATTCTTGAACTCGCATATGTAGAAAACAAACAAATTTGATTTTTTTTGTAGAATCCTTTGAATTTTTAACCTTAACCGATTAACCTACATACATATTAGTAAAGTAAGTAAAATTTGATTATGAAAACATTTAACTACTGCTATATGGCCATGTCATCAAATTTACTAAGTAAAGTAAAACTTGTGCTTCAAATCTAGCTCATGTTCCTCTTAAACTAAAAATACAAATTTCGTAAAAATATCAAAGTTTGTAAAAATACAAAATGGCCGAAGCATTTTTTATGATTTCGTTGGAAATTTACTCCAAAGTATTTCAAAAATTCTACAAACTGCCTTTAACATGGAATATTCAAAAACAACAAATCCAGTACCATTGGGATAAGACAAATTTAATTTGGTATTTTGCAATACTTGGCCCGTTGGGGATTGTTTGGGTTTTGCTTTCTGCTTTTGCAATATATCTTCAAGTTTTTATGAAGTCTGAACATAGGTCCTTGCCAGCATGGATAACAATGATGCAAATGATATTTTTCCTCGCTGGTTTATTTGGACTTAGTTTAGCAAATTGTTTATTTAAACATGGTCAACAGTTTGCTACTGCATTTAATGTGATACAACATTTAGAGAATTCCATTCTCTCTGGTAAGCACATTTTATTATGTATTGGCTTTACCAGGCTCCATACCATATTTCCTGAATTAGAAGCCCATGGACTTTTAAAAGTCTGAACCTGATTAAAATAGGGAGTGATTGACGGTGGGGCTTCTATTCAGTGAAATTCATTATTTTTAAAGTAAATTAAATCTAAAAGTAAAAACCTGAGTTATTTTTGCATTTATAGATAAAAAACAACAAATAAAAGCCAAGATAAACCCAACTCCAGCAATCGACTTTCAAGGCATAGGCTACTTAATAAGCGCAATCATAATGGGAACTTTGCCATTCATATGCACAATCATTTTCATCACACTGGAAATAGATCCGCTTGCAATCATTCTAAATTTTTATTTATTTCCAAATTGCACAAATAATTTAATTTCCTTCTATTTCATAACCCTTATCAGAGCCATATTTGCATTCTTAGCTATTTTCGAAATACTTCGAGTGAGTTCCTTTAACTTTCTCGTATATCTACGTTTTGTACATTCAATAAATAATATTCTGAACCAAATGCAAAAAATTACTCAAGTTGAAGAAATTTATAAGATTTTTTCTTACCTAGAAATTATTTTTAACTTTTCCAATTTGTTTTCAAGTCATTTAGCAGCATTTATTATCAGTGCAGACTTTCTTTCAAATATTCTATCTAATTTTATCATAATTAAACTTTATAATGTGATTCCCATTTTACTCTATAGTATTTTCCCTTTTATTTCGATTCTTGCGTTATTTGCCATTACTCTTGTTTGTAAAAATGTCAATCGAGTTAATGAATTGTCGCATAATATTATTCACAAATGGAAATGGACTCCTAAATTATTTTGGGGTAAGAAGCATTTCAGAAGACAACTGTTGGCTCTTCGTCTACCTGAAATTAAATTGGGAATTAATGGTTACCACTTTTATTCCGTGGATGAAACATTCAAAGCTAATGTTTATTATGTCATGAAAATTTTTACGATTAATCTTTTGCTTTCTGTACCTGAACAAGTATTTATGTAAGACTTAAACAAAAAGTATTTAAAAAAAGCACAAAAATTAATTATAATTCAATTATTTAGATGATGAATGTGAATGAATTTGATCAAAATTTTGCTTTAAATCTTGTCAAAAAGAAAGTAGTCCATTTTTAAACCATCTTGAGTTGTAAATAAGAGTGTATACGTTGTAAATAAAAATATCACAATGTTAGAATAGTATCTAGCTTAAAAATGCCGAATGGACTTTTTAAAAGGATGTTTTACCAGATCCTTATCAATTCATTTGCAGATACGACAATTGCCGTCACCCTTTTATCAGTCAAATTGAGGAAGCAAAAAGTTGAATTTGCATTAATAATAAACAATTTTCATCAAAATAATCCAGAAGTGATTTATACAATGTTATGCCATTTCCCCGTAACTATATTCAAATAATGCTGTTGGCTTGAAGCTTCTAGTTTCTTAATCAGAAAAAGCAGGAAACACTAAACTATTAACTATTAAAATAATTTCAATGTTCCTAAATGAATTATCATGTCCAGTATCGCTAGGTACAGTTGACGAAAAGGACTTTTGTAATATCATTTTCTTTTTTTAATCAACCTTGATTCTGTAGACATAATATCATGAATAAAAAAAAAAAGAAAATTCGTCTATTGAACTGTAACTTTGTGTATTATATGAAAAAACATCATATGACAGGCATATTTCTGGTATTCCTTCTATAACCTTTAAGGAAACAATCTCTTTCCCAACCAGCCTGATCACAATTTGATCAAAGAAAGCCCTTATAGCAAGAACCCCGGAAAGACTAAATTGTTTTTAAGAAATTGTCATCACACAGTCACACATGCTATCCCATTTCAAAAAAGGGAAAAAAACAATAGCAATTTAGTTTCTTCGGTTTCCACAATCTTGCTTGGTAGTAAGTAAACTCAGTTCTCATTTCATGTCATCATTGAAAACACTTAAATTCCATTTGCAATTATACATCACAAAGGTTTATTAGAATAATGACCACACCTCTATTGTACACAGCATTTGAAATTTATTCCAAAGTCTTTCAAAAATTCTACAAAATACCTTTAACATGGGATAGTAACAAAAGACAGCTAAAATTCAACAACAAAAGAAATACTTTCTTACTCTGGTATTTCGTAATAATAGTACCCCTCGCCTTGCTCTTTTTTGTACCTTCAGCGTTTTCTGGGATGCAACATATTTTTTCTCAACATCACAGATTTTTACCATTATGGATAATCATGACACATCTGCTTATTTGTGTCGCTAGTGGATTTAGCATTTGCCTTGCATACTGCACTGTTAAACATGGACAAGATTTTACTACTGCTTTAAACATCGTGTTAAATCTGGAGAAACGCACCTTAATAGGTTAGCCCGATATGCAACTTCCGCTTTCACCCATCCAACCCTTAAGCCTTTCTGAAGGTTGTGGGTGCTGTTATTGGTTAAAATTCAAAATTTATTTATAATCAATAACTGCAATTATTTCTAGATCAATCAAGACACAGGACAGAGCCAGCTAAATTCGTCACTGTTGACATGCACGGATGGTGTCTAATGATAATTGTAAACATAATGGCAGCAATACCATTCTTCTCCCCAATAATTCTAATTACATTTGGCTTAGATCCACTGGAAATAATTATGAGATTAATAATTTCCAACCCTTGGGAAATCCCTATTGTATTCATCTTCAGCATTATCATCAGAACCATCGTTGTGTGGGCAGCCGTGTTTGAAATACTACGAATCATTACATTCTATATGCTTGCATACGTTCTCTTTATACTTTCCATCGCAAACATAGTGACTATGACAAAGTCCGAAAGACGACCATACCAAATTATCAAAACTTATTCATATTTGCAAGTAATATTTAATTTCTCCGAAGCATTTTCAAATGAATTAACCTTATTTTTTGTTACTTCGGATTCTCTTGCATTTATTTTATCTAACTTTACTACTATTCAGTTGTACAGTGTTCTTCCTACTTTACTCTACCTTGTTTTCCCTGCTATATCTATTACAGTTGTATGTTTTGTTAGCGTTTTTTATCCAAATGTCACTCGAATTCATGAAGATTCCAAGAAGATTCTGCATAAGTGGAAATGGAGTCGTATATTATTTTGGGGAAAGAGAGGTGTCCGAAAAGAATTAATGGCACTTCGTTCACCTGTTGTCAGTATGGGTCTTAATGTATTTCGTTTTTACTCTATTAGAAAATCTTTCCAAGCTGAGTTTTACTACGAAATGAAAATGTATATTATCAATTTCCTTCTTTCTGTACCTAAGGAAGCTTTCATGTAAAAAGTGGCACTGAATATTGTATTTGCATTTGAAATGAGTATAAAGTGTAGCATAAATATAACTTTGGCATAGACCTTGTTAAGTGTAAACCATGTAGACTATTACATACATTCCTGTGAGTCAAAACACGAGCAAGTAACGCCATGCTACAATTTATAATCATAAACACCTAATTACCTCAGGTGAATGCACTTCCTCTATTTACAGTTCATGCAGAGATAAAACATTGCACACTATTTAGTGTGTAATTTTTCATCTTCGTAGTTCATGTGAGTTTTTAATTTGCTTAAATCCGTTCAAATTACTCCAATTTCAGTATACATTTTATAAACAGTCATAGTATTATAGCCTTATCATAATGCATGGGATTACTGTTCCTGGATGATTTCGTAATCCTATGCTTTTCAATGCTAAAATTTCACCTTCTGCTTAATTAAAAATACGAGGAACACATTAGTGAAGTAATGTAAAAGTAAAGAAAACAAGTACCGAAGCACAAAATATGTTTTTGAATGAATCCCTATACTTCATTTTTGAGAGCCTGTAAACAACATATTATAAAATACACCTGAATAATTGTTTTGCAAATAAACAGTAATAAATTTTCATAATTAATCTGTGAATTAGTTATAATCTATTTGGTCCATGTGTAATGTTCATATGACTAAAAATCGTTTCGTTTGAATTCTGCGTCTAGAGCTAATCTCTCATAATTGATTATACACATTACACGCCGTATTCCATCGCTTACAAGTTACAATCTCAAACAATGAATTTAGCCTGTTGGAATTAAGGGAATAATACCAAGCTTGGGGAATGTTGGGTCCATGTACCTTTGAGTGCTTAAAAACAACTCCCAGAAGTTAATTTAATTACCAACCGAAAGGGTATTATAGGATGATCAAATTAATCCTACGATTTTAGATATAATGTGTATACTTTTAGTGAATTGTGTAAATTTTCGCTTCCAATTTATTACATGTATAATCTCTGAGGTGGATAACACTGTACTGGTCAAACACCATATAGATTGTCAGAGATTAGTTTAGTTGGACCAAACCAATAAAAAAATACAGACATCGCATATCATTCTTATTTCAAATAAGTTAAACGCTAAAAATCAAAGCCTTTTTTACCTGAAACATTAAAAAATGAGGTCTTTATTTTGGACTATTCTTTTGGTAAGTTTTTAATAGCAAATGTACTTAAGCTCATTTGGATAGAAAATTAATTCAAATTTGAATTTTTGCAATTTTTTACCATTACAAGTTAGTACTTCATAAAGCTTATACAAAGCCCAGTGGGAAAGAGACCTTTAATGTCACTAAGATGACAGGAAACTATTCGCTTGAATGCATTGACGATTTGCCACACACCACGCCCGATGAGAACTGGTAAGTAATTAATTTAAGTATTTTATGTGAATTAGATCATAAAACAATTCTCATTAATCAAAAGCCAAGCCATTCATCAATCAAATATCTGACAAAGCTAAAACAAAAACCCATTTGAGTTTACGTTTTATTAAAACATATTAAAGTTCTGCTAAATATGTGATATTCCAGCAAGAGTGTTTTAATCTGCTGTTGTTTTCGGTCTAACTATTAATTTTAATTCAAAAATGTACTTTT
>JAQGAA010001055.1:0-17564 GCA_034696425.1 Isotoma viridis | reverse complement strand
GTCCGGGTATTCATATGAATCTGAATGAGTTGAGTCAGACAGCGCTTGAGTTAGCTGAGGCTCAGGGCTAGGCAGGAAAGGCCTCTCTATATGTCAATGTGAGGAATTAGTGTGAAGTGTAAAGGTTGGGTTTTTATTATTTAGCATCAATGGCAAGGTTAAGGCTGAGACAAATATTATAAGATATGAATGAATATGAGCCATGAGGCCTTGGGGGTTTTTATATAAAAAGATAGATCTATTCATCTATCAATACATTTTAGTCTTTTTTTTTGCTATGCAAATTCTAAAGGCAATTCTTGTGAAATAAAGTGTTTACAGTCTTTGTTGAAACTTCAAATTTTAGAAGTTGGAAAATAATTGTGATTGTTTTTGGGATTATTAATTGCAGTGACTCACTTTGCTCACCGCATTGACTAAACTGAAACTGCCGAAACTGATGACTGATGAGATGACCGAAGCAACATTGATGTCGTATACTTGATATTATGAGTATTAGCTTATATCTAGGAGGAATGGCGAGCAAATGAATCTTCACTAATCACAGACGTCCACAAATTGGCCATCATAGCGATACTTTAAATATTAACCGTTTGCAGAAATTAAAATTCGGTAAGTGTAATGCTTTAAAAAAATATCTATACAATAATTGTCAGAATTTGCTGTACAGTGGGGTTTTATTCGCTGTTAATTCGCATGGATTATTGAGACTTTGAATCTAACACCAACGTCAATCCTTTTTATTCAGTTTATGGTGAACAGGCAGGTAGCTCTTGAGTGGGGTTTAGTTTCATTGTAGATTTTCTATAAGTATAAGTTTTGAAGTAAAATAGATGTTTAATCTATTTGTGGAATGAATGGTTCGAAAATATTTTTTCAATAGGCTAGGTATTCAATATGCGTTGATTTATATTTTCAATATCATGCTAATAAGTAATGCTAGCATGTTGAAAGCAAACTGTTGATAGATATCGAAAGACAAAACAGTCAAAAGACTTGATGACCAAAGTTTTGAGATCGTCATCCATTATTAAAAAGCATAAAAATTTGTCGTCTTGAAGTATTAAGATTTTGACAGAAACATGAACAAAAAATGAAGAAGAATTGGTGATCGATGTAATGGTATTTATTCTATTCATGAACAATAGTTCTGTCAGTTCTGTGACCCTAAAGCATGGCTTAATGTTATTGTTAAAAAATCGGTTACAAAATCCACTTTTCTTGTTAGAATCTAGAAGGATAACAAACTCTTTACTCTTGCCATGTGGACTTAAAGGATTGGCCTGTAAGGGGAATTCGTGGCGTTTTAGGATTGGTTAGAAAATGTGGCGTGTCGCAAAAGGCAGGGCTAAGGGATTCTTTCAATAGCTAGGGAAGCAGCTAGCAGGGAAAACGGGATATAATCATAATGCTCTGACGAAGGTCGAATATCGAGTTTTATACTCCAGTGTGACTATACACTTAATAAGGGTACCTTAATGTAGCAAGCAAATGTGATGATGTGAGTTGTAGTTCATTCTTTATTTTAAGTCATAGTGCTTTCGGAAGGAAATGTGTGTAAGCATCTATCTTGGTTTTTATTCTGGAGATCTTAAAAACTTTGAATTAGACTTTTAGAAGCTTAAGAACCGTATGACCCGATTTTTACAGCACTTGTAAGCCTAGTGATCCCTATTTAGATAGGTTTACATGATTCGGTAGTAGTATTTGTGGAAGCCTTGCATGTGTAGAAAACTACACGTGTATGTACAAGCTCTGGTGTTCCTTATTCTCAGAAAGATTAAAGGTTTATGCAGAAACCTTCCTCTGTCCAGCTCTTTCCCTTAAGGATTATCAAGTTCCAATTTCATTTTAACAGAAGGATATGTTAGCTATTTTCCTCTTCTCATGCCCTTCTTGTTGCTTTAATCAATGACGTAGATATGCTTTAAATAGAAGGTAAATTTTTCTTATGAATTAGGAGTGGCTGACAATCAAAATAGGGATTGGCCCAAATTTTATTTAGATTCTATGCATTCGTATTTTGAATTGAGCAATATCTTATAATCGTGTGTTGATTTTTGTTTTTTTCTTGTTCGATTTTAGATACGACCTCATCATGCCCTAATCTCAAATCAAGCTTCTTTTCAAACAACAAATTGCGAATAAATGGTGTAGTGAAGAAAATGACAGCTATGATGGAATTCAAACTAAAAACAGTTACCTATGATAATTTGCCTCGACCTTGACCCTTACTAGATGGCTAAAATGATCTCAGATTTTGTAAACTCTAATCGTACAGAAATGTAATCCCTGTGATACTGCATAACTTTGATCTCTTATCAACTTCTATTCACGCTTTAATCAAATATCATATTTGCAAAGCTAGAAAAAATGGATAAGAAGCAGAAACTAAAAATTGAAAACAGTTCCTTGCCCTCTCAGCGCAGCAATGTGTACCTATTCACCACATTTTGTAAGTATATGGTGTATTCGTAGGAGATCAGTTTTAATAGAATGAATTTTTAAAATTAAATTCTACGGAATTAAAACGATTGTGTTCTTTTTACAGGGTGAGCACAAAGACTGGAAATTCTGGTGACTATTTGATTTGTTTCATAGCACAACGTTGGAAGTAATTAAGAAGTATCTCAAGATAATGGAGAATTCATATCATACTCATTCACAAGGTGCTGATGAAACCGACATTTTAAATGGGACACCAATTGGAAATCATTTAATCAAAACTTATCTTCATAACGAAAACGCTTTGGATCTTGGAATAAACTCTATTGACAACATTAATGGAATAGTACATAATAGTAACAGTCATGCTAGTCGTCACCAAAATGATGTTATGGTCCTTATAGGACTATCAAATGATGAGGAGGCAGACTGTGAAGACCAGACTTCAAGTAATAATAGCCCATTTCAGTCAGCAGCAGAGGATGTAGGTACTGATGGGGATCATGATCGAGATCCTTTGCTTATTAAATCTCCACCAAGACAAAGTGTTTTCCATCATTTTCTTAGTTCTTCTAAAGGGTCCAAAAATAAAGGAAACTTGAATAAGCAAGTTACTTCTTCAGATAGAGTGAAGAATGATTCCTCCCGAGTAGATCAATCTCTCACTGCGAGAGATTTAGAAGAGATTGATGAAGTCATGAATAATCAAAAGAAAGGCCGATGTTCTATTGGAATTTTCCTGGCAGCTGTCTCATGTATATTTTTTGCAACCAGTAAGAACTAAATATTCTTTTTAAACAGCTTCATCGTTATACTATACTAATCTTTACAAGCAAATCATCTAATTCATAAAAACTTTTGCAGGCGCACTTATAGTAAAAATCAGCAGTTTACACCCCATGGAACTGCTATGCGTCAGAGGTCTACTTCAAGCGATATTCATCTCACCGATTGTCATCACAAGTGGAAGTAGTTTCTTTGGACCAGCTGGTAGTCGAGCTCTTTTGATATCAAGAGCCGTATTGGGTGCAGTATCTCTTGTGATGAGCTTCGCTTCAATCCATTTAATTCCTCTTGCTGACGCTGCTACTTGTATTTTCACAAGTCCAGTGTTTGTGTCTCTATTCGCTTGTATATGTTTAGGAGAGATGTGCTCTTGGTTTGATGTGACAATGATTGTTCTAACTCTTTTTGGAGTTGTTTTGGTCTCACAACCATCTTTCAATTTCCTCACGACAGGGTCGTGGACAAGTATCATCGGTACAGTTTGTGGTCTCGCTGCAGCAATGTTAACTGCTTTGGCATTCATTGTTCTTCGTCAGTTGAAACATGTTCATTATTCTATTACTGTATTTTACTTCAGTGTAATTCTAGCATTTTTCGGTGCTGTTCTTACCGTAGCCCTTGATGGGTTCTCTGTTCCAAGGCAATGGTCTAGTATTCTGGAATGCGTAGGGATTGGTATTTGTGGATTTTTGGGACAAATATTGTTGACCAAAGCTCTTCAAATGGAAAATGCTGGTCCTTGTGCTGTTGCCAGAACACTGGATATTGTTCTTGCATTCTTTTACCAAATAACATTGCTGCATGATACTCCAAACTGGTATAGCTATTTAGGAAGTTTTCTAGTCGTTTCTTGTGTTCTCCTCACTGCTTTCCGACGCTGGTACAAAGAGAAGTTTAAGGTTGTGCAAAATAATCCTCGACGGTATGAAACTAAGTCGACTAGTCATAATAACCGTACTCGCAATTGTAACTACACACGAGCTATGTCATAGTGTCGTTTTTATTTGTTTAAATTTATCAAAAACAGTAATAAAAATCAAGCACGCAATAATTTAACTGAAATTGTTTGTTTCTTGTATTTTCATCGCATACTTTTGTTTCACTATTAAGTTATGAAGCTAGTGCTAGTACTTCATGCAGAAGAGCGTTAATGAGTTCATTGATGTTTTCTCGAACACATTAATAAAACCTTTAGTGGAAGTAGTGAAAGATCTTCGGCATCCATTATTAGTTTAGATTTGACACAATTTTCAAATTTATTATATATTCTGCAGGATAGGATTTAATCTTTATGGGATTTAAAATTTCTGGGGAATATTATTAAATCAGTTTATTATAACCTTTCTTACTACTGTCATTTTGATGCAATGCAAAACGTTGGCCCCCTTGTAATTTATAATGCATCTCTAATTGTAAGCGTCTTAAAGATTTAGTAGCTTGGACGTCAGATTTGGAAGCATTCATAGGTACATTGCTATATCTATGTCAAAAACTTTCTCATTGTACAAATATTCAATTCTTCAAAATTCTTGTCCTCGAAAACGAACCAAGACTCATTTGCGATGTAAAAATACAACAAAACGTCCAGTTAAAGTTAATTCTGAATTGTGAAGTCAAAATTTTTCCTAATTGCAGCATTTTGGATGGCTATTTTTAAGAAATTATCCCACGTCCCATATCCAAATCCAAAATTCAATACATCCCTTTATATGGAATTGCGGATTTGGAAATGCAAACGCCTTTCAAAATTACGGAGCATAACACTTGATTGCATGTGCTTGGGCTTAAACTTTGAAGACAACCGATTAAAAAGACAAGAATCATTTTCCTATCACTCATTTCATCGTATTCTTCCTATCTAACTCAAAATCATACTAAATGGCAAATCATGTTATCATCACACTCTACAATAAAACAAAAATGCTATTCTAAACATGGAACATGATTCCACAAAGTTCAAAAAAATCTTCGAGTATTCCCATTTTAGAACCAAGTTCCAGTCGGCGTAAGCTCTCTAGTTAAGCTAACTATAGTTCTTGTACATTTTTTTGTATAAAACATACATGATGATGAGATGATGATATGAGTTTAACATATTGACAGGCTGAAGGACACCGCCCGGACTTGTAGGATGAGATAACGATTAAAAGTTGCGTTGGTTCTAGGGTTTGATTTTGTGATCTGATAAATTAAATTAACATTTATCCTTGACTGGGCCGGGTATGGCTTCTTCAACAACATTTCAATAAAAAGACGACGGCCATATTTTCAAAGAACCATGACCACCAGGAGCTCTTAATTCACAATTACTAGTTTAGGACCGCAAATGATTATTCATTTGCTGCAATTTGTACTAACAGTGAAGAAACCATTGTCATTAGGGTTGATAATAGCTATGATAAAGATTATTGAGATGCAACCCCCATGGAATGAAGGGCGTCGTTACATTTAAATATTGCGTAGCTATAACATAGATAAGCATAAAAAAGATGAGTTATTAATATTCAGACTTAAACCTACGTATAAAATTGGTGGATTTAATCGATGATGCGTCTTCTTCCTGGGCGAAACAATGTAAAATCCATCTGAAGACCATTACGGGTGATGCTGGGGTGAAGTCAATTACCACCGGGTAGTATTGTATTACTAATACCTTTGTTTAATTCTTCACCTAATCCAGTAACATATCCATTGTATTCATAATCATAGTGAGTTTTGAGACTAATCGGCCATCGGGTAATTACTTTTGAAGTAATACCTACATGCATTAATAAACATGAGCCTAATCTAAGATGTAATTTTTTGTAATAATATGATTTCATATCGTAACTCTAAAAATCTCCAAATAAGATCAGAACCCAAGGTCACCCTTGTTTTCCTCCGACCATTCCAAACTTTTATATGATTTTTGCGTAGGTTTCAGGATCATCACTAACCCAAACCGCCATCATTGTTGAAACTAATCATAAGTCATAACTAGCTAGGTAATAAGTATAACTAGTGCCCATAAATAACTAAGCATCTTCTTGATTATCTTTGTACATACAGAAAGCGTATGGTAATTTGGAAAATCATATATGACATAGTCATGTTATAATTATGTATCATCATCAATCTTTTTTACATGAAAGCACACGTTACCTTTCATCATAAGGAACCGTGTAAAGTTTAAGCAAGTGTTAAAGTACTAATCTTTTAAGATAATAAAGGATGATAATGATATGATGATACACATTGATACCCATGGCGGATGGTGCGGTGGTATTACTTAATGCTAACTCGTTTGACTACTACTGTTATGCTGAGCTGATTACTTTAGAGAGGCATAGGCACCTGCAAAAAAGCAACAAGTATGAATTTTGAAAGCCTATCCAGCAACATTCGTTGGTAATGAAAAGATGCAACCCATATAGATAAATACCTTTGCGAGTTAAGTGTTACTTTTTTTGATAAAAAACTCGAAACTATCTAGATAGATAGATATGATGGGAAGATGATGATGACGATAGTAGTGGTATGTCTACAATTGCAATTAATGTCTTAGGATAAGAAGACGAGATTTTTGTGTGGATTGCAGAAGTAGGTATAAATATCCCCAAGATTTGCACAACCCTTTCATAGTTGTACCTGTGACTTGGTGGTTGATAGTGCAACTTGTAAAAATTCTTCCTCTTCTACAAGTTTCTATTGTTTGTGCATTTTTGCACTTTATTACTTGATTTGTGGTGGTTAGTGAGATCATAAAAAGAGTAAAGCTGCAGTCTTTGTATTGCTAGAAGAATATCAAAAGGAGTTTATTTCAGTTCCCGTTTCGGATTTGGATTTCGTATCAATTTTTCAGGTAAGAGATTTACTAACCGAAATAATCCCCCTGCGGTAATCTAATTCATCTACAGTTTTCAGTACAGTAAAGTCTAATGTAAAACTTTAGTAGGGAGCATTTTTTTCTTTTTGATTTAAAACAGTTAGAAAAATCTTTGGCTAAGAAGCTGAGAGAAGATGAGATTTAAGGCTGTTACTACTTCTACCAATGGTTTTTAAGTTTTATACTTGTCTTTCATTAAAATAACATTTTGATTTCCACGAAAAGAAGCTGATATGTTTGCAAAAGTTAGATAGTTGTATATGGCTCTTTTAAACCAAGTAGTAGTTTCATATTGTCTTGCAAGGGAAGACAAACATTTCTGAATTAGCATACAGTAGTGGTGGAAGATGTATTAGGTGTATCATGTACCATATCGTTATGTTTTTTAAGAAAACTTCTTTAAGAAAAGTTATTCATAGTAAAGTTAAGGCGTAGTTTGTTAAATCATACTTTAAACTATACTCATTGAGGTAACACAATGCATTTTGATTACTCGTGGTATGCAAATTCATTTAATTAACCATCAAAAATTGTAAGCAATATTTCTCAATAGGTGTTATAAAAGTTTTAAACGTTGTTTGGCATCCTAGTATATTTTCACTATAGGGGCTTTCAGACTTTTTGTCTTAGCTAATTTGGCATTATTAATAACCCAAACACATGGGTTCATTTTTACAATTCAGTTTTACTAAAATTTGAACCTTTAAAACATACCAAATATTTCTTGGGGGAAGCCCAACAACTTGTCAAAAATTGAATCAACTACCTATTTTATGCAAAAAATGAAAAGTTTTAATTTATTACTCATTAATAGTTCATTTTTTATGAATTTCTCTCTCCTAAAACAATAGTCTCCTGCCTACATGTTCATCGTACTTAAAAGGTTACACATATAAACAAATGTCTTATCACACGATATGCAAAGGTGTTTCATATAACTCTTCAATCATTTTTTTCAAAGGGAGAGTAACTTAATGGCATTAATTAAAAAGCTAAAAAAGCGAATCTCCTAAACACTTTGTAAAAGCGACAGAGGAGATTCTTGTAATTGAATTAGCATAAATCGATCCATAATTAAGGATTGATCGAGTAATCGATTTCCTCAGGAGAGATTTAAAAGTGCCAAAAATACCCATCCCATTATTTCAAATCCCAACCCATTCTATATTACACCTGTTCTGAATACGCAATTAAGTACCTAAGCACTCTAACTATTCCAAATAGTAAGAGAAATAGCGTTTCATCAAAGCATATGCAAATGTTAGGAATATGCGTGGGTGTTGAAATCTCATAAGGGCGTTTTCCCCATTAGTAAAACTAATCAATAAAGAAACTTCTTCACTTTTGTTTTCATTTTTTTCCTTGTCATCTCTTCTTCATTACCATAAATAACATGTTGGCCATATTTTATCACATGAATAAATCTCCCTCTAAAGCCTCTATATAGTTATTAAAATCCATTAGGATGCATAGAGATCTTCTTTCATCTGCTAATCATCTTCATTACTTGCCCTTATGCCGCCCATAGTTGTCGAAGAAGGCCAGGGTCAATTTTTTATACTATTGTATAATATTATACGTTTTTTTTAAATTTTAATCCCTACTCATTATTACATAATTTGACGTGTTCAATTCAATATATTATGCGAAAAGCACGTTTTTATTAGTTCTTATGTGTGTGTGTCTCCAATTGCTTCGATGCCTTTTGATATCGATACTTTTGCATATTATAAAGACAATATAGAGGGTGGAGTATAGGCAATTTCATAGATATTTATTAGCAGACAGGATTTATTATTACTCTAAGGAATATTATATGCTTACACACTGTGTATGTTTATGAAATACGAAGGTCACGTCGTAAATTTACTAGTGATGCCAAAAATTATTCTAATTTGCTTTTATTTATTGGAAATTTCCATCCCAATAGATTTATCGAAGAAGATGGCTTGGTCAACTAAGATGGCTATGCCAATTTTGGCTATGTTTGTATTGAACGTTGCATTAGTCCAGGGTAAAGCACAAGTTGGAGGTAATTTATTATTCCATTGTGGATTCTCTAAATGCTATTTATTTACATTACTCATGTCTTAAAATAAATAACTTAATTAACGATGATAACACTACCACCTAAACCTTTTAAGACTTGTAGAAAGTTCTAGAAAGAAATTAATAACGCCCTTTAGCTTATAAAAAATATTAATGTAAACTACGATACTAATGAGTAAAATGAGATCGGTGTGCATAGCTATACAATATCCGACGCATAACATCTTAATCACTAAATCCAAATGGAGTATAGAAATTGATCCTGTAACATCTAACCATTTAAAACATTAATGTAAGTTGAATATTATAACTTAATTGATTCAACTTGATCGGATAATATGTATCTCAAGAGATATAAACTAATTAGGTGAAACTTGGTTTTTATTTAGGATCTCCAGACCCATGTATCCCAAGTCCATGTGGCCCCGTTAGTGAACTCTCAAACTTTGTTAAGCTTTCATAATATTTTGTTTTTTAAGGCAAATTTAAGGGAGTTTAGTTAAAATGGTTTTGTTTCAATAATTATTAGAACACACAATGCTCAGTAAATAGTGTGGGAGCTGCAGTTTGCAGATGTATTCCTGGAATGTACCCAAAACCCGACACAATTACTGGATGTGGTCCTCAATGTACTCAAGATTATGAGTGCAATTCGAATGAGAGATGTTTCCAAAATAAGTGTCAGGGTGCTTGTTTGGGCAACCCTTGTGGAGTTGTAAGTGTAGCATCTTATTTTGAATACATTTTGAACAAAACATTTTCAATTTCTTGCATATGCATTTCTTGACTTGTCAACTTTTCTATAGAATGCTGAATGTGAAGCCCTAAATCATAAAGCAGTTTGTAGATGCTTCCGGGGTTACACCGGAGACTCTCTTGTTCAGTGCACTCAACAACAACCAATCTCAAGGGCAATCATCTCTCAACCCCCACCACAGTACGCTTAAATTATATTCTTTTGTACATATTTCTATACAGCAAACTGTATTACATTTTTTTACATTTGAAGAAACATTTGTTTTCACCCGTCAAGTTGCAATTAGTTCCGCATGATTTTTTTATATATTGCACCGGAACATTCCAAGTCACGACATTATTTACTTTACGGTGGAATGACAGTAAAAACCTGCGGTTATTTTCATGTTTTTCTCTTTTAATGTCATTTACAGAGCCATTGCTGTCCGAGCTAGAGATCCCTGTGCCGGATCCCCATGTGGTCAAGTGAGTGAAGACCGTACTTAATAAAACATCTTTTTAAAGTCTGATTTTGAGTTTATTGCAAAACCTTGGCTAACAATGAAATTACTCATTTGTAGAATGCTGAATGTCGAAGCAGCGGAGATAGACCAGTGTGTAGTTGTCCTGCAGGTTATCAAGGAAATCCTCAAATCCTTTGTAGACGTGGTGAATGCTCTGGTAAGTGTGTGCAAAAAATCTACTAGCATCCTTTATGTTTTGCGAAGTTTTGCTAGAACAATTTTTTAATGTGATTTCTCATGGTTAATTAACATCTGCGTCATTTTCATTTTATTACTTTTTTATATAAGTTGTAAAATAACGAATTTTTAATGTATTTTATTCTGTCTGATTTCCTTAAACCTGTCTCACGCTTTGACATTTTTCAATTAAAAGTAATTTATTGAATTTCTAATCAAGTTCTTTCGTTTCCTGTCAATTCAAAAAGATTAATGAATTTTCTTTACTCTGTTTTACGCTTTTGTAAAAATAATCATGTACATTATTGTTATAAAGGGTTAAACTGCAATGAAGAAAAGTAATTTAAAAAAAATACCCCTTCGACAGCTAACAGTAGCATCTCCGGTAAATCCTGAGGGACAAGAACATACAGCAACATGATTCCTAACATCGCATTGTGCATTAATAGCACAAGCACTTGAGCATGGGTTGACACAAAGTAGACTGCAAAGTATTCAAGATGTGGATGAGACAAAGGACGGAAACTCACCTATCTCACTTTACTCATAAAAATCAATTCGTTTAAATTACTGAAAGAAATTAAAATAACTGTCACTAAAAGGTTTTAGTTGTAGTTGTCGTTGTCATCTAAATGTATAACTTCATGTACTAAGTTTTCTCTTTTTTACTTCTTATTAAAGCTGATTTGTGTCAACCAACCCCATGTGGACGAAACACAAACTGCAGGGTAAGAAATCATGGTCAGGATCATGAAATCATGAATGTAAAAAGTAGGGAATAAAAAGATGAATGTGTATTTGTTAACAATTGAATCAGGTTGAGAATGATAGGGCAATCTGTTCTTGCAAACAATCATACATTGGTGACCCAATCAGTGGATGCAAACATGAATGCGAAAGCGATGGTGAATGTCCAAACAGTCAAGCTTGTAAAGACTTCAAGTGCAGAAATCCATGTATCAACGCTTGTGGGACTTATGCTAGTTGCGAGGTTGGAAAACCATTTTGCATGTTTTTTGCATTATATAAAAGATCATAAGTTTCCAACCTGTAAAATGAGGTACAAGTTGCCTTATAAAATAAAAATAAAAAACTTATGCTAATTCATCAGGTAAGAAACCACGTTGCTGTTTGCCGATGCCCAGAAGATTATCTTGGAGATCCATACACCCGATGCTTTCCTGAATGTACTAGCCATGCTGATTGTCCAGCTAATAGGTAAAACGTTAAAAGTCATGTCATGAGATTGTGTTCTAAAGTCCATGAATTCCTCTTTGACAATTCAACATCGTCATTTCTTTTCTTACACAGCGCCTGTATCGGACTAAAATGTGGAAACCCTTGTTTAAATGCTTGTGGTAAGTTTTCTAATTAAAAGTGCAAAGCCGTCCGTAGACGACTCACCTTTGTTGCAAAAAAGTTAATTCTACTTTTGATTTTTTTGCTAATTACAGGAAAGAACGCCGATTGTAGGGTAAGTTTGATTGAATAGTGATTAACCAAGAGATCCTTAAAGTGCCCTAGCTGATTTTGGATAACATTAACTACAAATTAATTACACATTTTTAATTGATAATGATAATGATTAAACATTATATAATTTAAATAGGTGGACAAATCCAGTCACAAAGCTATTTGCTCATGTCCCAAGGGTTACACTGGTCATCCGTTTGATGAATGTAGACGACAAACTCCAGGTGGGAAGTAACATTTTATAATGACTACTAATCTCATCTTCTGATTTAATATTAACATCTATATAATATAATGTTTAACCATATGATATTATTGTACTCATCAATTAAGATGAATAATTTGATTAATGAGTTAATACCTACTCGTTTTAAAACTGCTTTGTCTCACATTTTATACTTATCTATTTTGTTATCAAATAAATTTTGTTGATATTGGAATACACTCTTAACATTACTGGCTTAACAAGATTTACATTTTGAAATTTTAATCCACCCTTTGCTATCCACATTAAGTACATTAATAATATAATATTAGAAATGTTTCCCCATTTCTAAACTTGGAATAATACATTAACGCCCAAGACTCTAAAACTTCAGCCTCTTCTTCAAAGGTAACAATTTCTATTTTAATTTTCCTATTGACCTTATTTGAAGCGTAAGTTTTCTGTGCTTTTTTTTAAAAAAAATCTTTGTTTTTTATTACAAACTTCTAATACAATCATTTGTTTGTATTTTCTATGTGCTATACCAGCCGATCTCTGCCATCCCAACGTAAGTTTATATTGGTTTATCTCATCATTGATGTCAGTCTATAATTTTGATTCATCTTTTTACTATAGCCTTGTGGCCAAAACGCTATTTGCACTCCCGGATATGATAACTCTGGCCGTGATCGTCCAGTATGTACTTGCCCCACAGGTTAGATTTTTATTTTTATAAAACAAATTGTATCTAAAAATGTACAAGTCTAATCAAAATACTGTATATTATTGATCTCTTCAGGTTATCAAGGAGATGCTTTGATAAACTGCAGAAGAGGAGAATGTACCACTGATTCTGAGTGTCCAAATAATCGAATCTGTTCCAACTTCAATTGTAAAAACCCTTGTGAAGGAGCTTGTGGTGTTAACGCTCAGTATGTTGAATTATTTAATGGAGATTGATTATGGATGATATGCATACACCTGTTAACATTGTATTCAATTTACAGTTGCGAAGCCCGAAATCACGGAGCGGTTTGTTCTTGCCCAGGAGGTTACAAAGGAGATCCATTCTACCAATGTTCATATGATCCAGTCCGTGCCAAAAGGAAGACTACTGAAGATAAACCTGAAATCGCTCAGCAAGGTGACAAAGCGGATGACAAAGAGGTTGAGCTTCCATAAAAGTTCGAGTAGAAACTTTTATACAAAAGTGTCATCACATTTCTACATAACTTTTTATTCTACCTTTCAACAACTTTCAACTCTTCTTATATTTCTGAGTTTTATTATTCATAATTTTCTGTGTAGTTTCGATTCATTCACTCAAACAAATTTTGCTATTATTGCTTTCTGATCTGTTTTTCTTTAGTTTTTTTTGTTGTTATCTTCACTTTTTGTCTTTTATGAATTCTGTACCATTTAATTGTGAAACGTTTTGTATAGTTATTAACAATAAGTTTGAAAATAAAATATAAATTAATTGAAAGATATGGAGTCGTGTCCGAGTTATTTGGAGCACAAACTTTGACGAGCATTTTCAGAAAGAAAAACATACAAGTCTTATCTGAAGGTTTGAAGGTTTAGTAAGTGCATCAAATGTACAACAAAATCATTTTCGGCTACAGCATATTTATTACTAAATTTTTTATTCTCAGAAAGTCACAAAGCACCTACTATATATTTATTACAGATTAATTCATTATTAAGAAAGCAGTATTTAGAAATTAGGTATGGCTTATTTGACTCTTCAGGAGTAAGCATAAATAGTTAAAGACAAGTCTGTCTTGAAGTCTTGAGAGGATTGTTGAAATTGTATCTACTTACTGCATTATTCAAAACGGAAAGCTTTATTATAAAGTGGATTGGTCTATTATTGAAATAACAGAGTGTATAACTTCTTTCCACACAGAAAAATGAATACTTGAGAAAGTTGAGACATAATATTATGAGAAGGAATTGTAATTGTGCCTCTAGGAAATTCCAAGGGGAATTCGTCTACTTAATAGACTTGTATTGAGTAGTATTGTTCTATTGAATGGAAATAGTTGCAGTGGGGGCTTATCTTACAAATTAGGATTTCCATCCCTAGTTGTGTCGCCTTTGCCATTACCACCGTTCCCATTGACTTCGTTCAGATGAGTTGGTTTAGAATCAGGGGGATCAGCGATAAATTTTTTCCAAAATCCATCTCCCATTGCACTATTTTGTTTTCGTCGCTGTTGATGATGATCTTTTCCTAAGTGCTTTCGGTGTTTGTCCTCCCAGTATAACAAGCTTTCTGGTTCCTCTTCTTCAAAATAGATCACGGTATTTGGAGGCAAAGGGTTCAAGTCACTTCGACGTCCTATTCTAGGCAAAGACCTTACAATAGGGATCTAAGAATGAGATTTTTTAGGAAATTAAAATTATTTTAGAAATCTTATATGAAAACATACAACAAAAATTGAAAAAATAGACAAGAACCCGTACGTCAGATGGTCGCTATAAGATGTATTATTTGAGAAATTCAGATCCGGAGACAGGTGCAACCAAGCATATGGTGAAGAAACATACAATAAGAAATGTGTTTTAGTTAATTATCTTACAAATTAAAAGATTATTAAAAGTTGACAGTTTAAATGTGTATATTATTATTTAAAATTTTTAAATGTAAACTTTACATGGCCCTTAAAATAAACTTGTGGTTGTCCAGTGGACATCCGAATAAAAAGGAAAGTTATGCTCGCAAATAAAAGTAACCAGCAAATTGACATAGAGCTCCCTGGAATTCAAAAATTGTTCATTATTAACTTAGATCAGAATTTATTTGAATTCCAATAGAAAAATAGTTTGTAACCTTTTCGATTATTTTGTTTCATGACTTGAGACATATTGAAGCTCACAAGTTTGCCCAAACTTTTCACTGTATTCTATGTTCTGTATGAATAAGTGTTCCGGAATCTATAATGTTTCAATAATATTGTATTTCCAATTTACTCAAGCTCAAACACCTCTCGCCTCGTCAGTCTCAAAGAACTTATTGTTCCATCAAATTTGAACAACAGGCTTTTTATACTCATACATTTGTTCTGAGGATTTTCTACAGTTTTATACCACATCTCCGATTGTGTCTTTATGCAGACGCTTCTTATGAAAGTAACAAAGAAAGTCATCATAATGGTGAGAAAGGCAAAAATTATTAAAAAGACACGAGCTGGATTGATTTCCATCAACCCGTATAACTTATTATAACTTCATTTGTTCATTTTCATGCGTCTTCATTATTTTTGTATAATTAGAATGGAACACCCGACCAAGGTATATTCAATTTCAATGGTATTGTTTCATTTGAATGACGGTGGTTGTATTATTTTAAGATTGTTTCTGAGATGCCCTATACATTACCATTTTCAATTTAAAAAACAGGGGACTTCCACCAACCCGGACCCATATGCTTTTGAAAAACTCAAATCCATCCACGATTTATCATCATATAATCATTATTATGCATGCATGCAACTGAATGTGAGTATAATATACGATCATATATGGAGATACGAAATAAAACTTGGTATAAAAATTTTACCATTCGACAGGTGTTTTCTTCTGTTCATTAAATTTAGTTATAGCTTCAGATTTCTCCACTGATTAACATTTCTGAAGGTAGTGTTTCTAGCATCGCATAGGTATAGGAAGATGTTGAAGGGCTTCAATTCAGCTCATCTTATAATGGCCTTGGAGTTTACCAAAAAGTTTAAAATTATACAATATCCTAAAGTCAGCCTCTCTGTCAGTGACAACGGTTTCTATTCTTCAATGAATAAGCTTTTCACTGCGAGACATAAAGAGATATAAACCATTTTAGAAGTATGACATAAGGGCATGGCAAAGAGTGTGACAAAGAATTCTACATATTATAGACTCTAAATATAAACTCGTGGCAATAAATTAACCTGGGGGAAAGTTCCGTCTCTGTGCTCCCCAGATATTCTCTAGGATGAAAGTACCAAAGGGGGCGACTTATCTCATGGTCCTCCGAAGAGTTTGAATGCTGTATGAATTGACCGAAAGAGCTGCTCATAATATGAGAGATATGCGAAACTTTGTTCCATGCATATTCAAACAAAGTTTCAAACAAACCCTTTGTATTAGTTTTTCACTCCTTAGCCGCAGTTAAATTTCTGTTATTCTCAAATCTCAACAAACAGGTGTACTTTATTGCATAAAAATGTAATTGACAATATTGACGCAAATTATTGTTTACGCCATTTCATTTCAATGAATCCAAGGCCTACAACAGGAGGAAAACATTTTTCAAGATGAAGCCATATCGGTACAAGTTTCCTTCTGGATGATTGTTCAAATTCAAATAATGACGTTGATGTTTTATAAAGATTAAGATATAGTAGCAGCTAGGAGAAACGTTGAATTAACCTTAAGTTATGTTTCTCCGTATCACACCCCCAGATGATTTTTCTGTTTTTACTCTTGTGCAAATCTGTACCTGTAACTTATCTAGGTGCCTAGGTACGATACACATTCAAATATAGTATAAGAAAAATAAAGAATGATGGTAAATCTTTTGTTGATTTTCCTGCTTTTACGCATATAAATTTGCAGTTTCTTAAGGTTGTGTTTTATGACCGAAGTGCTTGTTTTGAAATGAGGCCAAATTCTTATTTGACATTGAGTTCGGAGCCAAATCAACCCTCTTAAAGGTTAATTCGCTTAATTGGGGATACCTTTGATAGTAATTTTTAAATGAGGACTTACTTAAGATACTAACAGTGCCTTTACAACCTATGGGACGGTGTTTCCAATACCTCCGACTACTATACCTATACCGAGCTTTTCTTGTTAAAAGGTGGAATATGGAGACAAATCAATTTTAAAATGAAATCCTGAAATGAGCAGAAACAATAAGTCTCAGAACAGAAGAAAGGATGGCAAAAGTGAATAAAAATAAGATTCATATTCTTCGCATAAACTATTATGAGAAGCATCACTAAGGATGTCCAATCGGTCCATTTCTTCGTTTTATGAAAGATTAGATGATAGGGGATGATAGGTATATAAAATATGCGTAGAAATAGAATTGGTAAAGTGTATTATTTTTTCAAAATAAATGTATTATTTGTGTCAATGAGTTATAACTGAATTTCAGTGTCATATATACATAACTTTTTGGGTGTGAATGTGTGAAATAGCAGATGTCAACATGGTAATGATAAAAAACACTAAAAATAAACAGACATTAATTTTTTTGAAATTTAGATATGTTTCACCATAATTTCTTTACTATTTTTTGCATATAATTTGTTTAATA
>JAQGAA010001054.1:0-17566 GCA_034696425.1 Isotoma viridis | reverse complement strand
ATTCAGGCTAAATTTGACAACAGGAAAATTAATGATTTGAAAGATTCATATGGCCAAGAATGGGTAAGGGATAAATGACTTCAAAGATGTTACTTTTGATTAATTCTAAGCCAAGGAATCATGTGTGGACTAATTTATTTTTAGACTTACGCTCAACGACAAGCTCTAGAGATAACGGGTCAAACAGCATTTTTTATTTCAATTGTTGTGGTTCAAGTCGGAAATGTTATTATTTGCAAAACTAGAAGAATGAGTTTGTTTCAGAAGGGAATGGTGTAAGATAGATTTCTTGAAAAAAATATGCAATTTCTTCCTATTGGCGAAAGTAATGATATTTTTCATTTTTATGTTACAGGAATTGGAAAATGAATTTCGGAATCCTATTTGAAATCTGTTTAGCATGTTTCCTTATTTACACACCTTACCTAAATGATGGCTTGAAATTCGCCTTCTTAAAGTAATGTGCATTTCCTTAATATCCTGAAGTATTTTTTATCAGTTGATCATAAGTGGTTGTAATTTTGTTTATTGTACTCTTTACAGACCTGAACTTTGGATTCCACCTATACCATTCGCAATTTATCTCATCGCTTATGACGAAATACGAAAGCTTATGATAAGACGATCTCCTCCAAACGGTTGGGCTTACCGAGAATTGTATACTTGATTTTAATTTGTAATTATTCAATTTAGACAAGAAATAAATTCTGTAAAGTGTCCATTTTCACATCTTCGTGTATAATGTACATTATCATTCAAAGTAAGAAATTATACTAATGCTAATTTTTTCACAGCCACACATAAAATTATTTCATATCTGTTTAATATTAATTTCTTCTCGAAGATAAATTCCAAGGCTAGCGTTTACAAATTACGTTAATTTTACACACTTTTGTTTCATTAAGAAAAGGCAATTACTAAGCAAATCAGTAAGACCAATTATGCGTATATACTTAAAACTAATTAAGGCTAGAATTAGTCAGTTTAAATCCTATCTATATGAGTTACCTTCTTTCTCCAAATCTGTTATCTTTCACACGGGTGTAATAACAAACCACCACCACAGTAAGAAAAAACCCCATTGACAGTAAAAATCTAATTTCTAACATTTCTAACCTTTTCATATCACATGCGGCGTAATCGTTTTGTTAAAATGAATTAAAATACAACAAATCCAACATTTTACACTTTGTGCGATTTAAATGATTGTTTTATTCTTTTATTTTAATGGTTGATTCACATCATGCGTAATAATAATAATAATAATATGAATAATAATAATAATAGTAGTAGTAGTAATATAATTCAATTCATTCATTAATACTTACATTGTTACATATTTGAATCAGTTTAGAGATAGATAGATACACGGATTACTTCAATATTTTATCCGATAATCATCAATCATTCATTACAAACAATCTACAAGGATTGCTGTCCTGATGACACTTTTTCATTAAAGTATTTTATAATTAATTTAGCATACTGTACACTTGATACAATTTAATAATAATAGTAATTAATAATAATAATATATATTATCATGCGAACAATATTTTTATATATTTATTAATTATATGCATGCACTATACTACACAGTATATATGCAGTAACGTTTGAAATGTTTCAAATTTTTTCAATTTGCATCTAACGTTTATCAAATTCCATGTATATATATATATATTACGCTTATATTTATAATCATACGGAATCTTTTGTCCTGAGCTAGCAAAAACTGGGGGGTCGGGTGGCTAGATTTTTTAAATGTAGCTATAATATAATTAATTGTATTTATTATTCATTGCACATTTAGGTAGGTAGGTAGTAGTTGTATGTAGTATGAAGATGATGTAATGTAGGGTACAGTGTGTAAAGTAATGATGATGATGCTCCCTGACTGCTGACAAGCTCCTGGGTAATGTATTACGGGTTTTTGTAAGATTATAATATAAAAATCTACAGAGATAGATAATACACCAAGGAGATAGTAAATTTACAATTTTTCTTTAAATTTTTAATCCAATTCAACTTATCTTATTAGTCCATTGATTGAATTAGTGTCACAAATGACACCATCACCACAATACAACTTATATAACGACAACAACACATTAAATGCAGGAGTGTCGTTATCGTCAAAACTCAGAAATATAAAGTAAGTCGAGATACATAGTCGGTAGTTTTTAGTAAATAAATATTTCAAAAAAATCACAATTATTTTAAAATTTTAAATATTCTCTATATCCATCCATCATCTCCACAATCTGGGATGACCCATGAAGTAGAAAGCAAGTCAAGTGAAAATCTTATTACGAAAAGCACTATAACTACTACTAAATTTGTAATCAGTGTACACATTATAATAGTATATTCTAATCATGTACTGATTGAGTAGATTCTTACAGATTACATATCTCAATCAGTAAAATCTATTCTTGATTATAGGATACTGTAAAAGGATATAGTAGAGTGTGGTACAATGAAAGTACAAAATTCTTTTTAGTGGATCAACATGTCCACTATGACAAAAAAGAGGACTTTTGTCAAAAAGGAGAAGAGCGACAGGAGGTATTAGACTTATAATATTTAAGGAAGTTATGAAATGCAGGTCGTTTTTATGCGAGTTTCTAGATTCTATATAGAACAACATTTCCTATTTTGTTACATCATACGAGCGATATAGTATATGTATATACTTGTACATGAAAGTCATCAATTACATTTATCATTTATCAATCACTACCAAACTACGATACTTTACATTACAATGAAGAAGAATACGATAAATACATTTTTATAATATATATTATGGCAGAAAACCGTTTCTTCCCCGGATGAAACACAAAAAAAATTGGTTATTATATAAATACTGCATAAAAGCGATTCAATACAACACAATTGTCTAGAATTATAAGAAGTCTAAGTTAAATGTATTTATATATGAATCTCTAAGCGGGTTCCTCAGCACATTTTACATTTGTATCTTCATCTATTAAACCTTCCTTCTCGGTTTTGGAAAGTTTTGTCGTGGACTCGTTATTCACGCCATTTAATGAAGAATCAGAAGACGGTTTTTGCTGGGGACATAATTCGTCCCCAGAAGAAGAACAAGAAGTCATTGGTACGGACTCAGCGTGTCCATTTGTCAAATCTCCATTGTTTCCACCATTAGTAGAGCTAATGTTTTCAGGTACTTCACACTGATTATTCCCAACAATTTTTGATTCTTCATTTCCTTTCAATTCACTACCTTTAACCTCTGATTGGATTGGAATAGCACTCGAGTTGAGATTTGTGCTCATTACTACTTCCGTCTCAGTTGACTCCCGGTTGGTTTCAATGCAGGACTCTTCACTAGATTCTGTTGTCCCCAGACATTCTACTGCGTCAGCAAACTCCTAATGAGAAATGGCAAAAAACTCATTAGTCTTTTTTCTCTCTTTGCTTTATTTTCAAGGACACTTTAAAATTGTAAAGTGTTGTGTGGGTTAATATTTTAAATTAATTTGGATCAGTAACAACGAATTTACCATACGAAAATCAACCAAAAATTAAAAAAAAAAGTTTTACAAGGTGTACCATGTAATAATGAAGGTAGAGACTAGAGAGATACATCATACATCTATTGTTAACAGTTATTACTCACTTCTTGTGCCAAATCACTGGACGAGCGTTGGCTCCCTTGAGTGGATTGTGGGAGTGTGGAGTCAGGGGGATGAGTAACAGTGTTATTATGGTCACCAGGAGCAGGAGACATAACATTGGTAGTAGAATTGGTAGTGGCATTAGAATTGGAGGTAGCTACAGGAGCGGATAATTGCGGCTTCAAGGGAATTCTCATCACAACTTCTATACAAATAAACAAACACACACGTGGAATCTCTGATCTCAAAGTTTGATTCCATACAAAAAATTTCAAAAAATAAGAAGCAAACAACTTCATGCACATGTAAAATACTACAAATAAAATTCAGTGAAAAGTGGGTGGTCGCTACTTACTAGGATTTATGTAATATAGCGTATCTAAGCTAAATTTTATAGTAATCATCTGTGACACAGATTACTATAAAATAAAACAAACTACTTTAAAAAAGCCTAATCAAACATTGGCAAATAACAATCACCGTAGTAAACTTACACTGGACAAATAATTAGAAACGAATTTCAATATCAGTATCCATCATTCCACACGATGTTAATCACGAAAGAAATACATACAAATAGAATTAATGAAATGAATTGCAAATGGTTTAAAATGGGTACTTGATTTCATTCATTATCACAAGAATTTGGTTACAGGGATTCATACGGTTCAAGTTCAAACATTCTAAATCACAACGCATCACGAGACAAGAGAAAAGCTCACACGCATTTCCATAACTTATAAAAAAGAACAGTATGAAGCAGCTCGTTACCTGGATCATCTTCAGGGTGTAATTCCTGTGGATCCGACGACGATGACACGGAGATAAAACTGTTAGGTCTTGACCGAGGAGGACTTAGCGTTGGACTGCTGAGTGTACCTGGTGAAGGATGTCGGTCTCCTTTTGCACGTGACTGCGACTGAATACGTTCTTGGTACCCGTGGTTTTGTTCACGAACTCTATGTAACTCTTGTCGACGAAGTTCTAATTCTTCTTCTTTTCGTTCGTATTCACTCTAGAATTTTATGAAATCACACAAATAGTTAAAAAAAATCGATAACAAACGTCCCACATGTAAGTAATAAATAAAATAATTTCAGGCAAAACTCACCAAAATTTGAGCCAACATATTATTGAGATTACTATGGATGTTCTGTTGCTCTCGCTGCGAATCGATGTTCTCTTTCGTGAACTTCTGACTGCTTACGATGCCTATTAGTCTGTCAACTGAATCATAAAAAGGGAGGAAACATCGTTTAATAAATTAAAATATCAATTTAAGTCTCATAATTCTTTAAATATACATAGAGGATCTGAGGTTTTTATCTCCTATTTTAAAACTTAAACTTACCATTTTTAATACAAGAGACTAAGAGTTCCTTAGCATCCTTTGGGACCGTCTGGTCGGAAGCACCTTCGGTGCTTGCACTGACGGAGCTTTCTGGAGGAATGTGGAAAATCTTTGAAGCGATTCTCAGCTTCTCTTCAAGTGCTCTTTGCACTAAAGAATCTGCTCGTTTCAGTTCCTCTGCAGAAAATAAATAATACTTTAACACAAAATTCCCCGAAACCGAATACAAAGTTAAGTAAAATGTCCAGCTAAAGCTAATAGTTCCCAAAAGTGAAAGACCAGAAACACAAAAAGAAAAATTCATAATAGTCGTGTACCGTAAGGAGAAATGACAGCCTCTGCGAATTGCACATCCCTAGTCGTAACAACCACCTCCGAAGGGTCAACAAGCGGAGAACTCTCTGTGACTCTCAAAAATTCTCCTTGTGTTCGACGAGTCGCACTTGGTGAAGCAGACACAGATCGGCCCAATTTAGTCCCCACAGATAGTTTCCCATCACCTATATCCCACCATAAAGCCAATACCATTTAAGATGCAACCCAATAAGTTTTTCATAGCCAAGAAGAAAATGAATATAAATCCCAATTTTAATTACTATCTGGCAAAAGCTTTTACTAATATTAATTCAACTTTTAAAAAGCTGCTAATAACCCTTAAGATAAAGCAGTAAAATTTAATCTAGATAAAGAGCCCCATCATCAAACCTGATTTCTCTGGTGACATTGGCGGTTCGGAACTAGTAGATTCAGGGGCTGGACTGGCCTCCTTTTGAATAATTTTTGGTAAAGCATCCTGTTTGCCCGGTGATTCATTTGACTCTGCAGCTGCGTCTGCTACAACAGTCGGTCCTTCTGTTCCTTCTCCCGAACTAAAATTAAGCAAGATAATGATTATTAATAATAACTAGTCAACTAAGATTAGCAAAAGTACCCTACTTAAGATTGCTAGATAAGGAAATACCACACCTTCTAAAATATCACTCTAATAAATTAATTTAATTTCTAATCCCCGTTCTAGTTCGCAATTCTAATTCTAGTGATGCGTATCATAAAACTCATCCAGTGTTTAATTTATGTCACTAAAATATAGGAAATAAGGCACCTCGGGGAAATCTCCGAACTTCAAAGGATTCCTAAGGCAATATTTATATTTACTTAAATGCCAGCCCAACGCCCCCGCCTTGTCTTTAACTTATTCCTGATTTCTCGAGAAGTAAACATCTTTAGATTTACTATCTTCCAATAACACTGGTCACGGAATAACGAGAATGACTTCATTCATTTTTATTACTAAGAATATTTCCCATTTACTAGCAAAAATACTTTCCCAATTGCAGATTTTCAACATTAAACAACCAACAAGAAAAATACGATAACATCTGCAAATCTCTCTTACTACTATTAAATAAATTCCAAGAACAAATCCTACATAATCTTAGACTCATGCATGCATTTTTAAACATTCGTTTTACAAGGATTGAAGTTCAGCGTGCTTGCATAAAAATATGCAATGGCGAAGGCAAAACAGCGGTTGGCTGTGGTAATCTGGTAGTAGTGGCATATTTACTTCTAAGATTGACGTCGTATATTTTTACAGCTTTTATAATACTAAATCGTAAAAATCCTAAAGGAATTTAGAAATAAGCTTTAAAACAATCACTTACTCTTTGTTCTTGTCTTCAGGTTCAGCAACGGAGGGTGGAATGTGAGTGGCAGGATGAAGTTCTGATCGACGAGATTCTTGTCGGTTTTTGTAGTCATCGGCAGCTTTGGTGATATGGTGGAACCATCTTAAAGTAGATACGACAAATAAAAATTAATTCGAATTCATTTAATTAAATAAATACGATTAGGGTTTGTAAGTTCTTTTGAACCGTATTGTATTATGGAATGCTTTTTGGACACTTATGAATCGAAAAAGACCATGCATAGCATAAGAACTAATAACCAACCAGCCTATCTGGTTACACACACTCATTACTTTTTCCGTGGTCTAATTCCCTGTCTAATATTTGCAGCTGTTTTTAGGGTGCCAAAACACATTTGTTAAACCACAACTGATTCATTATTCTGTAACTATTGCAGATGCAAGTATGGATTCCACGAGGAATTACAAAATAGGTAGTATGGAATAGTTTTCATTACTTTCTCGGAACAATGATTAGCCTGATGGTGCAGCTAATTCATGAGAATTGTACATGAAGAATTTACAACTTTAAAATGACCTTTAATTAAGCTGGTAACATCATGTCTGGAATCGCAATATAAATTATTTTATAAGTTTTTAACAGAAACTTTACAACTTACCGAGAAGCCTGATTTTGAACCCCGTTGAAGACATTCTTCAAGGGGTTGTTGGCCATTTTAAACTTTTTAATCCCCGTCGCAAGTTTTTTTCTACACCACTTTCAAATTATAATTAAAATTAGCCTTGTAATATCCTCAACTCCACTCTGACTCAAAAAACCCTTGGCGTAACCTCTTGTCTAGCTTTCGCTTTTAAATTCCAAAAGGCAACTGTCACTTTTCAATCGTTTCAACACCTCCTGATACTGAAATACCTCTTAACTCTTAATCCATTTTTAAAACAAGAAATATAAAAGAATTCACACATTGTAAAGGAAAAGTCTAAACAATCAATATGAAACTTGGACAGGTTATGTTTTAATGCTATATGAGTTGAGTTTCAGAGAAAAAATGCTACTTCTTGTTAAAGATGTGGAAATTGTTGAACAAGGATAAAACCCAGGCCAAAAAATGGGTGCTAGGTTTAGCTAACCGAGAGAATTCCTTTCTTCACCGGAGAGACATATAAATGAGAACTTTGTTGTAACTTTTCCTGCCTGATGCCAAGGATATTTATCAGACCCTCCTTGTTATCTCTAAACTCTCTTGCTCGCTGCTCCAAACTCAAAAGTGGCGATTCAAATGTGCGAAGAGACACACACTCGAGACTCGACTTGACTACATAGTCAAGATTTCAACGTCTTCTTGGGGGAATCAGATGGATGGGAAGGATTGTGGTGTTGATGTTAATTTGAAAATGAGTGTAATGTGAGTTCCGAACAGTATTTGTACCTTTGCAAGCTAACATTATACTAGTAGTGCCACATAATAGGTTTATTCGGGATGTCAGCTCATCTCGCTGCATACGCTTTGGGTTTTGTTCATGAATCATGGGCTAGAATTTGCTGTACCTTTGGTACTTTATTCTAATGGGAGATTTCGTACAATTGGTAACCAAAAGCTATTCTAGTCGATTGGCTAATGTGATGTTGACCCTTTCGAAGTACAACGGAACTTACTATATTTTAAATAGTTAGCATTTTAGTAAATCATTTCAAGGTCTATTTACTACCACTAATTATTTACGCATCAATCCTTTCATAAGTTAGATTTTAATTTTAAAATATTTTCATAATTTATTAGCAGAATGTTACAAGGCAGACTGAACAAACTACTGTAAAACGTAGACCTAAGTAAAGAATAAATACGTGCATTACACACACATACACACATTACGTTATTTCAGAAAGGGAAACAGACTTTGGGAGTTAAAAAAACTCCCAAATCCACAAACTATCTGTGACTGCCAAAATATACAAGTAAACTAGAGATGAATAGGATAAACTAACTAACAAAGTTTCAACCCTAGATTATATTAGTTTACGATAATAATCGTTAGTTAGTTAACTGAAAAAGTAGAGAGAACAGAAGTTCAATAATAATACCTTCACCCTTGCATTTTATATATTTCTTTTGATGATGAGATGAACTGAACTGTTCATTTCATTTCACGGGAGAGAAAAAGAGACGATGAGCAACATGAACTGAATAAGGCATGAATGGGCTAATGCAGTTTACATGGAGAATTACAATTTACTTCCAAGGTATTCTCTCGAACACTAATAGTTAGGCACTCTTCGCATTTCTTGTTGACTTACTAATACTTATTCCACTGCCAGAAGAAAAATGTGTGCTCAAGACATGAGGTTAGTCTCACATTTACAAGATATTATTAGACTTTTAGTTATTTTCGTTACCCCTACATCATTCATATTTTACTTTCCATTAAACAAAAATTCATATTACGAATGAGTTTTAACTGGAAATCCCTTTTTGTAATGATTTCAAATGATTATGAATATTAAAAATAAATAAAAAGACTAGGCTATAAAATATGATTCAGAATCGCATAGATGAAATTTTACAACATGACTATTTTGCATTTTGAAAATGAAAGGTAAAAGACAGATTATAATTCAATTTTGTGATTCTTAAAACTGGATATATCTAGAGTAGTGTAGATTATAAATGTGCGGAATTATAATTATCTAACCTTTGACCACCATTTAAGCCTAGAATACAAATAACTTTCTCAAAGTATGCAATAATTATAAACATTTAAGAAATTTGACTCAATCCAGATCCAACCTTCTTACTTAACTTAATCAAGATCATAAGTGACTTTTACTCGACTGTCTAGAAAGAGCGTAGCTAAAGCAGATTTGTTTTAAAAATAAAAAGTTCAGCCAACCGAACCCCTGCCTCACGAGATATTCACATGGTCACTATGCGCAGTACTAGTATTAGCTTATAGCCATTCTTGATCGTCATCAAGAATACAAACGGAAGAATGAAGAAAAAAGATGTAAACAGAAGAATGAGTCATCGTTATGTTGAATAATACTTGTGCTTATCTTCCAGTACAAAAATTCTACAAAGCAGTATGTAGCAACAGGAGTTGCTGTCTTAAAAAGGAATAGTCAATGAAGTATGGAATAGAAAGAATCAATTAGTCAAGCAAATCATAAAGGGAAAATTTAATAATAGAATTCTGTGAGAGTGACATCGTCACAACGTCAATGCCTTTTTGGCACTGAATTTCAAATCTTTCGAATAATTTACTGACACTTAATATTCCACAGTAAGTGAGCTGGTTCTGTCAATGGGATGTGTATCTCATTCAATTACTTTCTGCCTAGCCGACTTGTCTCCATTCAATTGACGTCAGACGCTTGCATAGTAACAGAGAAGAATATCAGGACTGACTAACGATTCTCATTTACTCATTTAAACACCTTTCGTGCTTTTAATGCACTTTACTAAAACGTATACTAATTATGTTACAATGATGTTCGCATAATATACAATGTTTTCAAATATTATACTTTCTAAGAAAAATATGAAAGTTGGGTAATCTAACTGAAATTTGCCAGCTTAAATATCTAATTTTGTTTCCTTCAAGACATATACAGTAGAGCAAATATTTTGCATGATGATTGCTATGTCATTTATGAATCATAGTGTCCAAAAGCAATACAAGGTATAAAAATTCAATCCCGATTATATTTGAAAAATGTAGTATAATACTTACACGTTCCGTTCTTCTGCGGTGGAACATACCAGCTCGTACATATTCGAAGACGTAGTGGAAATGAGGAAGAATGCCCTTTTATCTAGGGAAAAAAATAAAGCAAATTAACTTTCACGTACGGCATCATGTGTTAGACATTCTGAAAATGGAATATAATGACGTTATACCTGTTGCCACCGGTCGGTGATGAAGATTATTTAATTTGATGATGGGTTTTGCCATCATTCTATCCGATTTTCCAGAGAAGCCAACATTATGAATTTTGAGGACATAACGATCATCCTGCTTTAACAGGATTACAATCATGTCATTCAGCAAAACGGCTTGAACTTCTTGCATATCTGATTTCTGACGTGAGGACTTTGTCATCCTCCACATCAAGGGGCCTTCGTAGATCAATCGGTGCTTGGTGAAGTCCAAATTCTGCAACATTTATAAAATACAACATGTACATATGTTACAGCATATTGATCAGTTTAGTAATTTGAAAGTTCATTTAAACAACAGCATACCCTCATTTCACTAATTGAAGGATCAGTTTTGTCGATTCCTTTATCGAAAGCAGATTTATCTAACTTTCTCTGAATCTCTTGCAGTCTTTCAAGATCTTCTGCTTCCTTTTTGGCATAATTGACATGACAAAGAATTTCTTTGCTAAGATCTAGGGCCCTCTGAATGTTTTTGTACTCTTCACTCTCCCCCGCAGTACAGTTACCTAAGTTCTCGAAGAGAAGGGGATACTTTGTAAGTCGTTGCATGGCCATAGGGATCATGTCCTTGATCCCTAGTCTTCGACACACCGGGTCTGACTCCGATTCTGTAAGGAATGCATTGAATTTCGGATCTTTTCGTCTTCTATCTCTCAGTTTCTCCAGCCCGATTTGTTGCTTTGAACAAAATTGGGCTGCAGCAAGTTTAAAGCTCTCTCCCCCCTCTCCTTCAAACTATAAAGTAAAATGCAATTCAAACGGCTCATTAATTTTAATCGACAGAATAAAATAAAAATTAATGCAGACAGAGACATATGGTAAAAAGACTTTCCACTTCTTTAGCATTCATACCATTTCCAAGAGCACCGGACCGATATCACCCACAAGCGGACTTTCCATCCGTAATTTCTTTAAAGAGGAGTTGAAACGACCATGAATTTCCAACATTTCATCTAAATTAGCGAAAAGCATCTGGGTAAGCTCTACGGGAAGGAGTTGCTGTTGTCGAATAGGTCGATAGAAAAGCCGATCTACTACTTTCAGGTTTCGTACATGAGACCTCTCGGTGTGGAACAGTTCTGTAAAAGTATACAATAAAATAAAGCATGTCATTGTCATTCCTGCTCAACAAACTCTGAAAACATTACAATAAAAACTCACTACACATACATATGCTTTCACCTAACTTTCTCTCACTTTTGTAAATGTTCCTACACAGCCTGACAAGACCATTTATGTACGAAAGAGAGAAACTAACTCTGACTCAATAGTAGACAGTAGGGAAATAAAATAAAGTAAAATATACCATTAAGAACTTCTTGTCTTTTTTTCTCATTTCGATCCAATCGACTGAGGGTTTCTTCAGGAACATTTTTCGTCCAGTCTGGAGGATCTTGCTCGATTTCTATATCACTATCCCCATCCCATCCTGGTGAGGGTTTGTAGGAATCTGACAATGCACCGGAATGACCAACCGTCGTTTCGGGAGTCTCCGAATTTCGACCGGGAAGGGAGGAGGAGGAATTGTTGGATGGGGCAACCAACTCTAAAGAGGTACTTGGACTTTCCAGACTCCTAAATATCATAAATATGAATCAGTTAATTCAATCTCAACAAATGTTTCCGTACTTTTTTCTCTAGACATTTGAAACATGCTAGATACAAAATCAGACTCACGTAAGATACCTTGCTGATAGGCTGGAATTGGACGAACTTCCTGAGTTATTGGCATCAGAGAGTTGACGCTGATTATCGAGATCGACATCGCTGTAAATAGAATAAAATATCATACATTAGTCATTTGCATGAAATTACACATAATAAGTCAATATCACTTTTCATAATCTTTTTACTCAAATCCTCTCTAATTTCATATGATATGTTTCATAATGTCTCTTAACTCATTTTTCATTTCAAATGAAAACTCAGAAACCCTTATCAACTACTGTTCTGCTAATGTGTACAAATTTCCTCACACAACCATAACCAGTCTCATCATAATAAAATAATTTACACAAAGAGAGAATCCACAATCAAATGCATTTATCTATTATCTCTAGAGCTTAAAGCACGAATAGTCACACTGTCATACCCAATTCCCATGACACATTCTGATTTTGAACAAAACCTGAGCAACTTTGCTTGTGTACTTTCACCCTCACTGCACCACATTCACAGTTGCATTTCACAGACTCTAGTTATGCCTTGCATTTACTCGCTCATACACACGAACATTGACACATCACACATTTCCTAGCAGAATTTTACTCAGCGAGTAACAAATAAATGCTTTCACAAGAATGATTTCCCCTTGCCCAGTTTCCACGATTTGCTTTCTCCAATTCACGCTCTGATAATCCAACCCTTGCATACACTGTCCACGGCATACTTTGCACAACTGGTAATGAGAGATTAAATGTAAATTATTTGTAGTAGAAATGGTACTAGTTAAACCCTGAACTTCTAATGAGACAAAATGCATTAGTTGCTTGCACTACCATAGTCCATGAATATATTTTGATTTGTTTTTATACACTTTGAAGATTCTATACTATACTGGAAATTACTAACCTATGATCACTTCCAGTGGTTCGCTGAAATTCATAGTAACTGTTTTGAACAACAAACATCTTTTTCCCTACGTTCACTCAGTTGGACAGATTGGATTGAGATATTCCAAGTTCATTTAAAATTAACTTTTAATTGCATCTGCTCCACATGAACTATGTACACTTTTAATTAATTAATTTGCAACTGCCTGCCTCCACCAAACACACTAATAATAATTACAAACTGCCTAACAAATCGACAAACAACAACACAATCTTTCCTCTATAGTACCACTGGTTTCACTTGGCATGAGCCTATGTATTCAACTTCAACACGTTGGAGTATCTCCTTGCTAATAGAAAATAGAAAACCAAGATCAGGATTAGACAAAAGCTTCAGATTTATATCTTCTGTGCACAGTACAAAAGTCAGACAGTTTTGTTAACAAACTTTTAATTAATTAGTTCCAAATGTACACATGGCAGTTGCTACACCTGCTCTTTGCTTTTATGACGTATTACGGGTTTGAAAACACGTAATAAGAAACAAGTAAAAGCACCCTTTCTTGATAAGAAGAGTGGATTCGGGAGAATTTTGTTTGTTCTTTACTCGAAACTAGCCAGATAACAAGTAGCTCAAGAAGATCGCCCCAAGAAGAGTTTGACTCCAAACCGGACTTAGGAACTGAAAAAGTTGAAGATCAATACTGAGTACTTTCTCCGCATCCAACCGTAAACTAAGATAGTGATTTCATTAGATTGATGACAAAT
The DNA here is from genome assembly GCA_034696425.1 of Isotoma viridis. Taxonomy (NCBI): domain Eukaryota; kingdom Metazoa; phylum Arthropoda; class Collembola; order Entomobryomorpha; family Isotomidae; genus Isotoma; species Isotoma viridis. The sequence continues at coordinate 3,665 of JAQGAA010001054.1, read as the reverse complement.
ATCTGTCAAAGACCCAGTAAAAATAATTTTGTCTAAGAACAACTTACACATTAGGATAGTTCATAAATGGGAAAAAATTGTCATTACATGACATCAAGCATTATTGAGCTGAAACGGGCGGAGTTCCTATCATTATGATTACTACCTGGATGCTATGATGATATGATACGGGCTTGATGTAACTTTCTCATGACCTATGAACTGGTGTGAAAGCATGCAAAAGTCGTTAATGGACATGCTATCATTGCTACTATTTGTTTACTGTCCCCGGAAGTCAACAATAATAATCTTTGTATGCGACTCTTAATCTACGCCCTAATGGATTTTTCTTACATAGTCCTGCAGGGTTAAAAGGGCGGAGTTCCTATCTTCATACGATTTTTAGAGAATATGATCAATGTCTTCCCAAGGGTATTTCCAACTATCTTTGTGACACTTATTGATTGCTTAATTTTCATTGAGAAATTTTTCATTCATCATTTTTCCCTGCAGCAACCCTGTCCATTAAGTAAATACGAAAATGTGGCTAAGTACTACTATATTTGTGTCAATATACTTCATACTTGATCACAAAAATGACTCGCATTTGCACAACCAAAATTAGACATAATATATTATAGAAATGTCAATGGAATGAAATGTCCACCACAAATCAACCTCACAAAGACAAACTCCGGAAACTTCTCTCTAACGACTCAACATAGCATGAAGGAACGACCATTTCCAATTTTAAGTAACTAAGGGAGACACACACAACCCTAAGAGCTATAATGTAAGTGCTCTGTTCAAAAACCAGAAGTCCTTTGTCAACACTTTGAGCTTCCAGAAAATGAATGCAAACACTCTTCAAATAATAACCCCCGAGAACACAGCACTCAATCCTTCCTTTCTACTGCTTTGTTCTCACAAAATTATATTAATTAACGAAAGCATGAAATCTTAAGACATCGACTCCTGCCAGTGAGTTGAGATCCTCAAACCAGAAACTAATCCAAATATGTTTTTACATTTGACATTTTCATCTCTCGCACAAAATAATTTCCCAAAGCACCAGAAACAATACACAAAGCGCACCACACACTATTAAGAATTTATACAATACAATTCTAACTCCGAGTGCAAACTGATAATCCATCCAATTTCCAACCTTTAGGGAATCCTACTTTGTTTTTAGTTCAGCCCAAGCCTAGAAATCCAAATCCCTTGAAATCCCTTACACAACTCTCTTACACAACTCCAAATCTCCGAAGCTCAAGGGGAGAGAAAACAGGATTTCCAACTTTTCGAAATAAATAATCACACAACAGAATAATATTTCAAACACAAGACAACAAAACAGAGCACATCCTATGCAAAATTATTTTCACTGTTGAAACAAGACCATGAACTTGGTATTGGATTCGAGGCCAGGCTACTACACTAGTAGTACAGTACTGAATACTAATACTAAACCAAACAAATTGACTTCACAGCACACATTTTCAAGCATTTACTAAACGTATTAAAATTTTGGCACGCATTCTGAAAAAAATCCGAAAAAATTTCAATACATGGGGGATGCTACAATAAGAAGCTGGTGCAGAATCATCAAAAAAGAACAGTGCTATATGCCTTATAGAGCACACCGAAGTAAAAACATCTTGCAAAAAAAGCCAGGGAATCGGGTGAACATTATTCATAGACGGGAGTCAAGTCGGGAGAAGCAGAATAGACTCATGGGTTAAATATAATAAGATAAAAGTACATAATACTCTCTTTTATATACAAAAAGGACGGAAACATTACGACATACATTTAAAACTTTAACACTACTATTATCTTTGAACCTTAGTACTCATACTTAACACTTTAGCATGTAATTGTGGTCCATGTTGTAGAATGAGAGGAATTATACATAATCACAAGCAAAAGAATAAAAAATATATGAGCACAGTTTGTCTATGCAGAATTCACTCACCGACAAAAAAATTTACTCAGTCAAACACAATATTTAACAAGTCTATCAACTATCTGTCTGTCAAACAAATAATCTTGAAATAACAAAGAGAGAAAACGCTGCCAAGATATACGATCCCCATCGCAATTTCTTGTGCATTCGAATATTTTTCTACTACATAGGCAGTATAATAGTATGACGATATTGTTGTGAACCAATACGCTCCCTGCCTGCTATTTTAATAAGGTTGGATCGGATAACACAAGAAAAGATTTAAGAAAAAGCTTTGATAGTGAAATGGCTTGCATGCAAACATCTACGTAAAATCTTTATGAATGAACCCCAGAGGAATCGTCACCGTAGAGAAAAGAAAAAAAAACTTTCAACATGGGATATGTTAAAGTGAGATCAGAGACCCCCATATGCTACGCTTAGAAGAACGCTTTTTTAGTCAGATGTGATGGAGACAGATATTATTATTATTATAATGATGTGATGATGATGATAATCAAAGTAGTCTACTTTAGCTAAACCTTTCGATATGAAACCTAAGCACGTGCTACATGAGGTAGGGGAAAGACGGGATTTGGGTTTAGAAGGTTAATCCGAATACCTAAAGGTTATCCTTTTCACCCGTGACAATTTTTATTTTCCGATATTTTAAGGCTGGCTGCATTGAACTGGATATTTCTCGGAACTCTACTTAACTTTTTAACCGGAGTTTTTACAGTATTATGAAATCTACTGTGTAATAAATAAGCTTTCAGAATTTTGAACTTTCCATTTATTAACACTTCGCTGTACAGCAGGAGCTATGAAGCCATGTAAGAGTATTTGCTTCAAGTACCAAAAATGTAGAGTGCTGCTGGATGATTTAAGTAAGTAAATGTACGTACAAGAGTATTGTAAATCCTTGAGTTGTTATTAAGAGAAAGTGTTAATTTCCTCTGAACGAGATTTCGAGAGACTTAAAACAACATAAAGCTAACTTAGAAAAACTGAAAACTTGGGTAATTAATTACATAAAATCTCTAATCCGATTACCTATCTTAAATATTTTATACAAATTGAATAACTATACCAAACATATATAGGTAGTAATAATTTTTAATTAACTTTAACCCAGCAGCAGTATAAAGAAACTAAAAATAACTAAAGCCATCAAAACAGAATCTATTTACCTTTTATAGCTTTCATAAAGATTTCATTCATTATTTCATCGGTGTGGATACCTTTGACAGTTTATTCATTAAAAACACAATCAGCTCATTACTTCCCCTTGAGGTTAATACAAAACCCCAGTAAAACCTCACACAATAAGACAAAAGACTCATTAACGAAAACCCACTTGTATTAGGTATTACTACTTACTACTCACTCAATTCTATACAAAAGAAACTAACTTCTCATTTTTGATACTACTTTCAGACTTTTTCATTATTCCTATTCATCTCAGGGATTTCACTCAACTCACGAGAAACCAAACCACACTAAAGTTAAAGAGTTAACTTGCTTCATCAGCCCATCATGCACCTTTTATTATTGGATAAAAGGATTCTAAAGACTTTTTTTATACATTTCATCAGCATATTATAGCAACTGCTTCCTTTCCTAGTTGTAACGTTGCAAGTCGTATAAAAAAGGTGATGGAAATTAGGGGTGCCACGAGTAGCGGTTTTTGCTACTCGTACGAGTAACGAGTAGTGCCAAAAAATCAAATACGAGTAAC
>JAQGAA010001053.1:0-17570 GCA_034696425.1 Isotoma viridis | reverse complement strand
AAAAAGTAAATAACATCAATAAAAAATTAAAATTATTTTCTCTCGAAAAAAGTTAATTTAATCTCAATTTCAATAAAGAAAGTTAAGCGCTTGCCATTTTTCATCCGTTTAAAGCCTTTGTCCAAAATGAAAATTTTCTTGTTGGATTTTAACTTTTGGATGTGTTACCATACATGTAGATCAAATTGGTAAAAGAATTGGACCGAAGAAAAATAAAAATAAATTACATCTCAACTTGAGTTATTTATATTACACGTGCTTTATTTAGTTATCTAGTGCAAGCTCCTCACATCTTTTATTTTAACTTCTCAAATTTTGGGAAAGTTTAGAACCCAACTTTGTCACAAATTTTAAAACGCTTTTGTTAGAATTACTAATTCAGACTAAAGTTTTAACAGCTAATCCCCCTTAAATTAATTTTTATTCACGAACAACTAATCAACTAAGGTAACAATGCACTATATCTGAACCATATGTATACTTAAGAATAACGTATAAAGAAAGATACAAAGTTTCATCAAAATTTGTTAGGGCTTCTAGCACGATAGTAATACCTACATAGCAAAATTATATAAATTAAAATTCAAGTAGACTATTTTGTAAAAAAATTTGTTTTTTAGTAACAAAAACACCTTTAGCAAACTTAATAAAAAAAGTTAGAAAATACACAATCTAGAAAAATAACAAGATGATAACATTTATTCCTAAACAGCTAGCTCTCTTAGTTATATCAAATTATCTAAAATTACTATTACAAGTTTTTAGTATGATATTACCAAAAGAATCTTAGTTCACAGAAAATGTTTAAAAAGGTTTCCCTGCATCGATTGATATGATATACAGATAGGATAAATATTAATATTTAGTTTCTAATAAACAAATGTCTAAATTAGCTTAATCACAACTCGTATCATGGCATAAGTGATCTGCATAACTGGTAGCGGACGAATGGGGGTATTCATGTTAAAATTGCTCTAGATATTGCTCTCTAATTGGTTCTACTATGACAGTAATTATTTGTAACAATTCTATATTATAATTTCAATTGTATAATGTAATATCAATCCTGTTAAGCACTGCTTGTAGTAAATCTGGTGTCACAATAAAAATATTAAAACACATTTTGCCTTATTTACTCTTTGTTTATCGGATTATTATTCACACACCTATACATTCTTTTGTAATCATAAAGCATCTTGATTCTTCCATCCTTCTTGATTTCTTTATGATTTTATAAAATGTTAAACTCATTTTGACAGGAGCAAAAACCATTGCAACGCTTTATATAATACTTTATACAACCCAGGAGCAAAAAAAGGACGAATGGAGAAAGGAATCACATAAAAGATGTTTTATCATTCTAACCTTTTCTTAGAAAACAACGCTTTCTTTCATATGAAATATGATCTGTAGAAACTCAAAAAGAAAAAAATCATTATTTCCAATAGTAATATCACCCGATGAGGGCTGAACCCCTTTCAAAGATATAGATACTTTAATTTTAATCGAATAAAACTCAAGGTGACCATTACAATCTTAAAGTGCAAACATTTATTTTCCAAATCTTGATTTTGGCTTTCTTTTCTTTCTGAATTAAAATGAGATGTATCATGTTTTCAAAAAATAAATTCGATTTCTACCGTCAAGTCAAGTACAATAAGTTAGAGTAAAATTGCTTGGTACAATTTATTAATAGATTTTTGTTGTGTAGATTATAAACTGTGAATTTAATTGGGCATCATTATTACTCGACCACACGTTCATATAATGGAAACCTGTGAAATATAAAAATAACATATATAGTTTATTATTTTCAAAGTTATTCTAAATCGTATTGGACATTTATTGAAAATGGCATAAAATATTTCAATAAAAATAAAAGCTGTTGTTTCAGCCAGTTGTAATATTCCAATTGTTTTAAAAAACGGAAAAAGGTTTAACTCCTAAAATCTTGTAATTTCAGATGTTCTAGTTCATAATAAACCTAAATATTAAACTTGAAGAAAATCAACTTACTCGCAACAGATGCCATATCGCTTATAAGCAGCTTTAACAATACAACAGTGATTTGAATAAGAATTAACGCATCTTGAACAGGATGCTGTAGCCAAAGGAATTTGAATTACTACAAAAGTCAAACAGAAGAGGCAAGAAATTAAGACCATTATAAAATATGAAACGACCCACTTTTTCATCCTCATTATAACTCTCGTGATGACCATTATCATCAAAGTCTTCTACAATTTTAGACTTTTCAATTGAAAAATGTCTGACAGCTGGTCAACCCCATCCACCACCACCAGCAGTGTCCTACTATTACTTCTTTTACCACCTGTAAACAGAAGCATTTGTTTGCATTAATATTTGATATTTATAAGATTAGACTAAGGACACGGATCAAGGATTCATGTGTATGAGCTCAAACAATATGTGCATTCAAAATGCAAATTTCAAATGCATTTGAGATGCATTTTAGACTATAAGAATTTCAATACCAAACATAACTATGTGGACCAATGGGGGTGGGTAAAGATAAATTTTGACAATGCAATGTTGGTAATTTAGCTAATAAAAATACAACAAGACATAGAATTATGATTTCTTTATTCTTACCAATGAGAAGTGTCGAGTTGTTTTGAATTTAATTACATATGGATGAATAATATTCCTTAAAAATAATCTGTGTTCTTTGTACAAGAATGAAAGTATCTTTTACATCTGCAGAATAAAGTTGTAAATGAATCCCTTGTTATATCCCTTATAAAATTAACAGATAAAAATAAGCAGTAGCGTTTTCTTTGTTTAATATATATTTAAAAATCTCGTTAGAACGACAGATTTGACTGTCCACTATCCGAATAATTCAACAAGCCTCCAGTTTATATAAAATAATTATGCTTTCAATATCTCGGCTTGGTTCATGAAGTTCATGATTAATTTACTTATGTTGACTATCTGACTCATCTAGGATTAACAAATAAAAACAAATTTACACCAAGAGTTATAAAAGGGTCCAAAAGTCCGTTCAACTGTTAGTCACGTTACAAGAGTGTGTGATACCGAGTTTAATAAACATGATCATTTATTTAGAGAAATCGACATGTAAACATTATTTTCTGCGAAAAATCTTGTTAAAATTAATGGATACACTGAATATGAATATTGATGGATACACTTGTATCAATAATCCATTTAAAAGGGTTTAAAAAGATAATATGCATGCTTTACTTACACGTGTAACCTTCAATTCTTCTTGGAATTTTGATAAAAAGTAATCTCAAGAAGTAATCTTATCAACTGCGTAAATGGGTGTGATTTTAATAATCTGCTTCATTGAGTTCTAGAAATCATACCCCAATTGTATTTAATTGTTTATCAATTCATCAAATTCAACTTTCCCCTTGTTGATTATTTTTAGTTGGTAAAAATTCAGTAAGGAATTACTCATCCGATTTCTTAACTTTATGTAATTATCATCATCAATCCTATTGTTTAATACCCCAAACTGTTACTGACTTTCAGTAATGATTCATTAGTAAAAGTTAATATCGTAATTAAACAAATTGACAAATTTTAACGCTTGCCGTTTTTGAAATTTCAAATGATGTATTCGATCCTAATATCTTTATACTACTTGAGTCTATTGAACTTTTCATATACTCAAGGACCAATCTATCACATCTAATTATGCAACATAATTTTATTCTAGTTTCTGTACATTTCATTGTATTGAAATTATCTTTAATGAGTACAAAAACACTGCACCCAGTCAAAGCCATGGGTGCCGAGGAGCTGTGAATGCGATGAGTCTAACATTGAATGTTACATACACAAGTATTTAATTAATTAACGCTGATTAGGTTCACCAACCTCATTAAGGTAATGTCTATAAATTTAGTCTGTTAATTTATTTACGGCTCACTCTGCCGATCTTCGAAGAATCGCAATTAGGATTCTCCGGTTGCAGTGCTGCAAAGGTGACAAGAACAACTTAGACAAACTTTGGAATCTCTAGAACAAAATGAAATCTTTAAAAGTGATTCTGTCTGTTCTCGTAGCTGCTCATATTTCTAATGTAATTCGAAGTTTCAATTCGATTAGATCATAGATGTATTTCGCGTTTTGTTCTAATTTGTATATAAGTTTAATCTGACATTTTTTTAAAATTAAAGGCAGATGATAAGATCTTTGAAAGCTTTCTTCGAGCTCAACCCATTTTCCCAACCGTTAAGCCTCCAGATGTTATTAAGCCTGACAAAGAACAGAATCCACCTAAGATTGAGGCATTAGAAGTAACCTCAAACTTTAATCCTACGCGAGGATCAGGAGGTAGACGTAGACGCTTAGAATGTCACCATTATTTCGTTAGGAAAATTGTATCAAAGAAAAGCAAAATTTAAACTTATGATTTTGTAGATTGCAGTTACAATAAAACTGATCTTCGTGATGGAGATTATGGAATCATTACAACCCCTAACTACCCTGAGAACTATCCAGGAGGTCGTTACTGCCAATGGTACTTGGAGGTATTTGTTTTTTTAATTTGTTTTAAATGAATAATTATCTAATTAAAAGTTACCTAATATAATGTTTTAGATTGTGATTTTCTGAGATTGTTTTATCAATTCTAGAAATTCCTCTTTATGTTCCTCATTGAAAATTATTTTTACTTATTATATTGTTATTACTGTATGGAATATTGAAATGAAAAGTAATTATCATATTGAATTGACTCTTGGGTACATGGGGTAGAATGAGAAATGTGAGGTAGAATGAGAAATGTGAGCCAATCTCGGATGGGAAAAGTGAGACTGTCTCATCTTGCCTCAATGAAACCTATAACTCCTTTTTTCTTCTAACTAGACAGAAGAAAACTCAAGAATCGAAGTAACCGTCTTCGATCTCTTCACCCAGCCTTGGTTCTTTACCTATTTCGATTACGTTCAATTTTCAAGCGATGGAAACTTCACAAATGCAGAAAGGTAAAATAATCTTGTGTTTTGTAACTCTTATGAAAAATCGAATGATTCCCCCGAATCTTTTCATTCCGTCATTTTCACCATAAAATTCCTATGAATTTAACACAAACGTAAAACATTTTGTAACTATATTCGACATCAATAACAAGTAACAATGCACCAAAATGTAAAAATCAAAGGAAGCAAGGCTATATTTTTATAAATTGTTTTCAGGATGTCAGGAGATGTTAACTCTCGAACTCCATTCACCCTTGTTTCAAAAGAAAATAAATTGGGTATCAGATTCCGATCCTCAACTCTTTTCAACTTCAGAGGGCTCAAATTACAATACTTGGTAAGTAAAAATAACAACAAGGAGATTTCTTACTAAATCAGTTTGACTAAACGTGGAGTGCATGAAAATTCTAAGAAGTTATGTAACCAAATTCATATGTACTTTTCATTTTTAGGTTAAACCTGTGGATCCTGCAAAGGCTGAAGAGATTAAAGTATCAGCTTATGACGGTAAATATTACTGGGTTTTTAGATGGTTTGGGTTATAATGCCATTTACATTTTTTATAATTAAAAATACACCTGGGTTCATACTGAATTTGATGACATGAATAATGAACATAGGTGTTTGTGGCCAGTCTCAGTTACTTCTTCAGGATGATGAAACAACTCAACGACCTGCCCATCCTGGTGTTCTACCGGAAATTCCAATCCTTATCCCAGGAGCACCTACAACATCACCATCGCCTATTCGACACGTTCTTGGTTCTGAGGATGTCACTACCAAGGGTCCACTTTGGTTGCCACCTTCTCTCAATTCTCAGTCTTCTGTTCTTGGCAGCACGTAAGATAATTTAGTTGATTGTTACGTAGAAAATTAAAGAAGCATGACAGATGCTAATTTTTTTATATTATTTTCCAGTGCTGAAGGACAATCAATATCCAATAATGAGCTAGATGACAACATTATCGGACCTGGACAAGCCCCTGCAGGAGCCTTCCCATGGATGGCTGCTCTTCTTATTGACGGAAGAAGCTTCTGTGGTGGAAGTTTGATTGATCAGTATCACATTGTTACTGCTGTAAGAATATTGATACATTAAACTTTGCATCAAAACAGCTTAACCGTATTTGTTTTTATTGGTTGTATTTATTGTTTTCTTTCAGGCACATTGCACCGATGGGTAAGAGATGAATTGTAGATTTTTATATGAATGTTTGTATATGAAAGAATTTAAAAATCAAAATTTTTTATCTATCACTTATTTAGAGCTACCAAGATTACAGCTGTTGTTGGAACAAACAGTTTGAAAAACCCTGACCCAGGTCGCAAAGTATTCAATGTTACAAGGGAAGGAATCTTTCAACATCCTAAGTACAATCCTAATACAATTTCATATGACATTTCCATCATTAGGCTTCCTGAACGAGTTGAATTCACAGGTTTTGACCAAATACTTAAAACCGTCAACCCTTGCTAAACTTGTACTCTATTTTGAATAACATGACATTGAATATTTTGAATATTTATTATAGACACAATCAAACCAATTTGTCTTCCCAACCGATTCCATTCTGCTGAAACTTTCCGAAGTCAGATTGTACGAGTTTCTGGATGGGGCAAACCCGCAGACAGTACGTAATTGTCCGAATTAGCATTTTTAATATTTACTTTGATACGTATTTCATACTAATTTAATTTATCTATTTTTTGTAACAGAAGCCCAATCTGTCAGCCCTGTTTTGAAAAACGTTACAATTGCAGTAATGTCCAACAGACAGTGCCGATCGGTCTTCAGGGGTATCATTACGGGAAACAATATCTGCACAGCAACTAAAACCACAGTTTCTCCATGCCGAGGAGACTCAGGTAATTATTGAAAGGCTAATTATTAGTTTACTGAAGATAAACCAATTTTACATAAAAATTTCAACATAAAAACTTATCATAATTGTTGATAACATAACGAGAAATGGTCTCATTTTAATTGCAGGAGGACCCTTAATAGTTAGACAACAAAATGCTGATGGAACTCCTTTCTACATGCAAGTCGGAATTGTTTCTTTTGGAGGAAATTCTTGTGAAAGAGGTCTCCCAGTAGGATTTACTCGCGTTACTGCCTTTATGGATTACATCTCAACTGTCACAGGAAAACCTTTTTAAAACATATTTCTTATCTATCTGTAATGCAATTATTTAGCTCCTAAAAGCTGTCTTGAAAATTACAAAGATTCATTATTGCTAGCTAATAAATTGTACAAATGATTCAAAATGGTGTTTTTCATTTCATTTCACTGAATAAAAAATAGTCTGCAAAAAATCAAGGCGTTTTGAAGTCAACATATCTTATTCAATATATAAATATTCTTTCATCATCATCCTGCTTCTCAGATTTTCAAAGTTCGAGACGTTTTTTTAACATCATGAAATTATAAAAGCTTTAAATATGATAAATTCAAATTAGGTAAGAGGAATTAATAAACATTGATTCGCAAAATAATTATTATGTTTAACCAAAAAAATGAATGATAGATAAGTAGATTCAATCTCAAATCCTGGGTATGGATAATCTTGTTAATAACAGTAACGTGTCACTATAATTATTCACCGACATTTTTGGACCCTCCAAATTTAACAACTGACTACATAGTAAATTTCCACATGAAAACCTTCAATTTCCACCTCATGTTATAACACATGATAATCATATTAGTAATTTCCCCTGCTGTAACTAAACTTGTAGATAATTGGAAGAAGCGTATTTGACAAACTTACATAAAAATATCATTCTCTTGTGAATAATTAATATAAACTTGCCATAGTCTTGCTTGTCAAATTACATATAGTAATACTTTATGAATAAGAACCATCTTCCTTTGTTTTTACCTCATGTTTGTTGCATAATTATGACTATTTATATAGTTCCATCCAGCATCCAGGGATCCAGAGAGAAACAAAATTTGTACTTAAGAACAGATTCCATCGGTCAATGACAAGTAAATCCAAGGTCTCAAGCCTAAAATTTGAATGAAGACCAGATGTGTTAAAATTATAATTTGTAATTAATATCTAATCAAATAATAAATGAGTTAATGAGAGCTAAACTATGTTAGGCAATAGGATTAGTCTTCACGGTAGGGTTCTTGAGATAAGATGTGGTCGAAAGTTTTTATTTGTGCCCTTGTGGGGTTTCTAGTCAATAATCATAATAATCAAGTAAGTTTAATGAAAATATGAGTTACAATTCTATGAGTTACATTTTCAAAGTTTTTGAAGTTACCATAATAAAAAAATGATCCTAATCTTAATCTTGGATAGGCAAATGCTGATTTGGGAGATGAATTTTTAGCAGCAATCCCAATTCACCCGACCATTCGCACCCCTGATGTGATTATTCAATCAGAAGATGAATCAAAAATCGAAGCCGCAACAAGCTTTTCAGGAGCATTTACTGCATATGAAGGTATGATATTTAAAAAAGATGCATTTGATTGTTTGAACTTTATTAAATAATTTGGGTTTTGAAATGCAGGCTGCAGTGTAAACACTACTGATCTAAAAGCCGGAGATTATGGAACAATTACAACTCCAAACTACCCTAAAAATTACCCCTCAAGAACTTCATGTCAATGGATCTTGGAGGTAATAAATTCTGTTTCTTTTTTAAATCTTAAATCCACCGGAACTTGATTTGATTACATTTTAAATGCTTTCTATAGAGTGCTCCAAATACCCGAATCGAGGCAACAGTTTTTGATATTTATACTCAACCCTGGTTTTTTACATACTTTGACTATGTAATGTTTGCTAAAGATGGAAACTTTTCCCAAGTTGACAAGTAAACTAAATTAATACTTTCAGAGATAGCCTGATTACCCTATTCTTAAATAATATTATAATAAAAATTTCTCAAACAAATGTTTAAATAGGATTGCCGGAGACATGAATACAAAGACTCCTTTCACAATCGTTTCAAAAGAAAATAAGCTGGGCATCCGTTTCAAGTCATCAGCAGTGTTCAACTTCCGTGGAATGAAAGTCCAATACATAGTACAGAAAAAATTTGCCAATTTTGTTTACTTCTAGTTACAAGAAGGATATTTAAAATTAATAATCAATTATTAAAATAACATTAACTAGGTTAAACAAGCAGAAGAAAGCTTAAGCCATGTCACTCCATCGCCTTACAATCGTAAGGAGATTTGCATATAATAACTCACATCTTATGTTGATATGAAAATAAAAATATGCTCATTTGACATTCGTAGAAATTTGTGGCCGATCCACCCTCTTAGGAGAGGAAACCGTTATGATCCCATTACCCAGCTTTCCAACTGTTCCATCCTTGGTTCCAACTACTGAAGCTCCTTCAACTGAGCTTCCAAGTGAACTTGAAACTGATGAAAATATCATTGGACCGGATATAGCATCAAAAGGAAGTTTCCCTTGGATGGCTGCTTTGCTCATTGTAAAAATTAATTACCATTGACTTCCCTCATTAAAAAAAATACTTCGGAGATGTCATTTAACATAAATATGATTTTTATGAGAACAGGATGGAAGAAGCTTCTGCGGTGGAAGTTTAATATCTGACCAACATGTTTTGACTGCTGTAAGTAATTCATAATAGTGTATGGAATTTTGTAAATATTTGCTTTCAACGCTCCAGATACTAATATCATGTTTTTATTTTTCAGGCTCACTGCACTGACGGGTAAGAATAATAATTCAAAAAAGTTGTAAAAGAATTTCTAGATTTTTGAAAATTTTCAGAGCCAAGAAAATTACTTTGCTATTGGGAGCTTTGAATATCAAAGCCAAGAAAGAACAAGAACCTGATCGAATGGTTTTTAATATCACACGAGAAAATATTTTCCAGCATCCTAACTACAACCCAAATACAATCTCTCATGATATCACAGTCATTCGTCTTCCGCAGAAGGTCCAATTCAATGGTATAGAATAGAGAGAAACATAAAATTATTGAGGAGATATTCTCATATTTAGGTAATCTGCTAAATAAACCGAAATTTTAATACTATCAAAAACCGTATAGATAACATCAAGCCAATCTGTCTACCCAACCGACATTACCTTTCAAAGACTTTTGTTGGAGAAGAAGTTCGAGTTTCAGGATGGGGTAAGCCTTATGACTCGGCTGCTGGAATCAGCCAGGTATTGAAGAACACAACTGTCCAAGTAATGTCAAATGGTCAGTGTCGAAGCTTTTTCAGAAGCCTTGTAACTGGTAACCTCATTTGTGTCGCAACCAAGGTTGATGCCTCTCCATGCCGTGGAGACTCAGGTAATTGTGGAAGGACAATTTATTAGTTTACTAAAATCAACCAATTTGTATAAGAAATTGTCTAAGTTACGACTAATTTCAATTGCAGGGGGTCCCTTGATCGTAAAACAAAGTGATGCACTAGGACAACCCTACTTTATGCAAGTTGGAATTGTATCTTTCGGCGGAAGCTCTTGCCAAAGAAGTAATAAAATTTTAACATAAATATATTATGCTTCTGCTATGCATAATAGCTTTTTAAAATGGTTCTAGAATCTAAATTAATTTTACTTTCAGGTCTCCCTGTTGGATTTACTCGAGTCACTGCTTTCTTAGATTATATTTCTTATGTTATGGAAAAGTAGGTATAATTTTAAAGAGCATGCATAACAGAAAGATATTAAGCTTCTGGGAAAAATGGAGTACTTGAATAAAAGAAAGAATTTACTGTTCTAATGAAAATGTATTTATTTCTGGAATTTTGTTGCGTCTGTACTAAACAGTCAACTCTGATATGCTCACTATAAATTTTGATGTTCGTAAATGCGTCAAAAAGTTTCCATTTCTAGAAACACACGAGCTTGAAGATGAAAAAGTGCTTCAATCACACGAGCCCAAAAGTTTCGATTCTCAAAGGAGTGTATGGACGGTCGGAACCTTGTTTCATGTTGTTTGGAAACCTATCAACATTTCCAGACAATGCATACTCCTCAGTGGTGACCACAAATGGGTCCGTGATTGAACTCGTTATCAATTCTGGATCCGCATCTTGCCCAACAGATTCAATGCCCTTGTTCTTCTCTTCTTTTTTAGGGGTAGACTTTGCAACACTCTAAGTAAAATTTTAGAGTTCCCTTTCAGTAAAAAACAGTTTTAAAAGTTTCCAAAATAAGACAAATAATCATACATTGTTTAAAGTTGGTGAAGGACGACTTTGGCTTCGATGCCGAGGTTGCGATCTTGCTCTAGAAGAAGCAGTGGATTTATCTCGACTTTTATTTTGTGCTTGTGACGATTTCTTTGCTGCACCAGAAGACTGCACAGGACCAGGAGGAACAGCTTGGCTTATGTTCTTATTAGATTTAGACCTTGGCTTCTCAAGAGGAACATTCCCAGACCCAGATTTTTTACCAGTAACTTGGGCAGCATTTCGTTGCTGTGATCGAGACGCTTTCATTTTTGAAGAAGCTGTTGAGGTGCTACTATTAGAATTATCTGTTTTTTGAGGGCTGTTATGATTGGCCTTCATAGCATCACTTTCGCTTGAAGGCTTCACCTGTTCTTCCGGGGCTTCAAAAACTGCTCGTCTATAGTTGAGTACAGTCCTATTCCTACGTGCAATGAAAGGCCGAAGATCATACAAAATCTAGATTTACAAATAATACACAATTTCTCCATTATAATACTTTCATCGTTTTATTTTTAACATTTGTGAGCTTTTCACATAATTTACTAGTAATTAACCTTTTCAATAGCTCCAGGCTTGCTATCTATGACATCCTCAACAATGTGCTTATCAACTTTCAGTCCAAGCTTACTAAAAACTTTGATATTCAGATGCTCCCAATTGTTCTCCTTATTTTTCTTGGAAAGTGCGGGGGAGTAATTTCTAATGTCAATGTATTTTGGAAGATAATGTCCAATCAGTTCAGCCATTAGGACTATGAAAAATACAAATGAGCATTTTACAAGGCTAATCAAAAATCATACATGAAAAATTAATTTAATATCCTAAGACGATATTCTATTATAAACATAAAACGATTGATCTATTCATAAAATGTACCTCCATCTGAAAAATCTCTTGTAATGTTTCGTTTCGGACGTGAGAACTCAAGACTGTCAATCCAGGTGTATAAGTCAAACAAATCTGTTTCACTAGGTCCAGATACAGTGCAAAGATTGCAAAGCTCGTCTACTTGCATCTCTAGCTCGGGATCCATCATATTTCTAGCAAGTTAAGAAACGAAATTCACTACTTTTTGCGTTACGAAAAATCTGTATAAAATACTAGAATTTTGACATTCAGCTCAAAAAAATTGCTGGAACTTTTTACATGAAAAGTCTGAATAGGGACAAGGCTTGCATCTTTCATTTTATGAATCAATTATCCAACCATACTAACATTGCTAGTAGCAACGTCTGTATAGAATATCTCCTAAATTATAAGACCGAGTGAAAGCTGCTTTCAAGCATTTCACATTTGGACCTGTACTGGATTTTTATTTAATACCTGAAAAACCGAAGGTGAAATTAAGTTAATAAATAATAAAAATTCATTCATCAATGCTAATGTTAAGTTTTTAAAAAATCAAGCAAGATCATTAATACAATTTTTGCATGCCCAAGCCCACTACAAACGTTTATAATTTTAAGGATGCGTTTTAATTTTAATAATTTTTTATTTATTAATATTTATCAATTAAATTAATGTTGTTTCCGCTAAACTCTCCCTCTGGAAGTAAATAAACTTCCACCAATTAAAAAAATTACGATTTGTGCTAAATGCACTTAAAATCTAAATATCAAAAAGTTTTAGGTCAAATTTGTCAAAGTAATCATAGCAAAAATCTAAGCATTTCATGAGACCATACAATTTGATCATGCTCAGCAAAGACAAAGCTAATTTTTGCTTGTCCGGGGTACAAAGAGAAAGCCGGTTGAATCCAAATCTTCAAATTTTATAACAATTCCACAATCTTTTTTTGTTTTAATTTCAGAATTTTAAAAGACCGGACCGATTTTCTGGGTATTTTCAGGTATTTTAAAAAACTGCTTCATAAAACTCTGAGTTTAAAGAGAGAGAGAGTAAAGATGGTGAGCATTAAGCCTTTTACCTGCAAAGACTTATTGAGGTACAACTCGGTCAATTTTGATGTCTTGACCGAGACGTATGGAATCTCATTTTACATGAGCTACATGGCTCGTTGGCCAGAGTACTTTCAAAAGGTTGAAGCCCATGATGGTTCCTTGGTTGGATATAGTAAGTTTACATTTTAACCTTTCATCTTGCATCTTGTGTTTTGGTAATTTTACTACACCTCGATTTATTTTTTAGAGAATACTCTGTTGTCTTGATTTCGAAACAATTCTCACTAGATAAGTGTTTTTGCTTTGTAATAGTCATGGGAAAAGCAGAGGGTACTGGAGAAAACTGGCATGGTCATGTAACTGCCCTTAGCATTGCTCCCCATTATCGAAGAAGTGGTGTCGCAGCTGCTTTAATGAGTTACCTTGAAGAAGTTTCAGAACAGTAAGTTATTGTGTATTGAGTTCACTGACGGGCAATGGATCATTTATTTAGTATAAAGAAGATGTATATTATATCGTTGTGTTTTTTAATTTAAGGAAGCAGTGTTACTTTGTTGACCTCTTTGTTCGAGTTTCTAACACCGCCGCTATTAACTTCTACAAAAGCTTAGGATACATTGTTTATCGAACTGTGTTGGATTATTACTCTGGGGACCCTGATGAAGACGCTTATGGTGAGTTGTTTGTATGTAATTCTAAAAAAAAGCATGATGAGTGTGACTTGTGATATGAGAAGGAAAGATCCCTAGACTGTCTAGACCCTAGGCTTTTTTTATTGTCCTTGATAAGCCACGTACATAACTTGTGGTATAATGATTTCGTTGGTGAACTTATTTAGATATGCGGAAAGCATTGTCTCGGGACACGGAAAAAAAATCTGTCATCCCTTTGAAGCAACCTGTCCGACCCGAAGATATTGAGTAAACGGATAAATAGCCCATAGATCTATGATACGAGAACTCTGGTCTATGCAAATATACCCACTACAAGAATAATAGGCCAACAAAACAAGTCACCTTCAACAACCTATTATAAGAAAAGGATTGTGAAATCCCTCATCTTTGTCTTAATCTATAAATCTAGGCTACTTTTGTACATAGACATTACATGCATTTTGTTTTGACTTTTGAAATTATGTTAGGAATGGACTAGCAGTACATACATTTTTATGAAAGAAGTAAGTCATTTGAACAACAAATAAGCTATTATCAGTTGTATCGTTTTTTTGTGAAGAAATAAATAAAGGTTATAATTCCTCATAATATATAAATATATGTATTAACAAAACATCCTTCACTGATTAACCCACGTAATCAGATAACATAACACGGTCATAATTTAATAATGATTTAGGCTTGTATCTTGCAAGTTTACCATTAGAAAGAGTAGCAACTCAATTACTTCCTTTAGAAGAACTTGAGGAACTGGAGCTGGAACTGCTAGAAGAGCTACTGCTACTACTGCTGCTTTTGCTTCGTTTTCTCTTTCTCTTTTGTCTTTCTGCATCGCGACTGCTTGACTTGACTTCAACATTTTCCTTTTCGTCTTCGTCACTTTCACTGCTACTGCTGCTGCTGCTACTAGAGCTTGAACTACTATCACTACTGTCATCGCGATCTACAGTAGGTTCTTGAGGTGTTTTCCGCTCTGCAGCTTCATTTGTTGTAGATGAAGGCTGGTCAACTTTAGTACTTTTTTCTGGAGTGTCTTCATGGGTTTCATCAATGTTGATTTCTGCTGGATTCTTGTCATTTATTTCTTCAGATGTATGCACCACTGGATCTGCATCAGATGACGAGGTCGGGTTGTCAGTGTCAGCCTCAACTACATCTATACTAGAAGATTCAGGCTCAGGTTGAGGTTGATCTACATCCACAGGCATCTGAATAGGATTTTCAGCTGCCGATGTAATCGACTGCAGTGTTTCGCTAAGTTCAGATGCTTCTGCACCGGGTAGAAAGTCTTTCTTTTTCTTCCACATTTTGGCCATTGCCAACAACTTGAGATTGGGCTTTGCAGCTTCATCTAGATGGATTACAAAATTTTTGTGTTGAAATTGCAATTGAAATTTTTAAAGTTGTTAACATAAAAAAGAAATAAAAGCAACTTACCTTGAGGAAATATATAATCGAAATACTCTTCCCAACCTGCCTCGGACTGAAATGCCAAATCGTAAAAAATATTAATAGTTGAATAGTACCGAGTATCAAAATTTATTATATTCCTTCTTACCCCATCAGGTGTTTCAATCTTCCTTCTCTTCTTGATTTTACGAGGCATCATCTGCTCAATTTTCTTCTGAGTTTCTAGGTCACCATGTTCGTATTCGAACGCTTTCCAGGCTTCCAACAACATAAGCCGTTCCTCCTTCTCACAATCACGAAGTTTGTCGTTTGCTTTCTCAAACACCTTCCTTGCTCTAGAGATCGTATTTTCATCGCCGATTCCCATTTCAAAATGGGACAAACTTAGCCAGACCTTGACATGTTGAGTTCTTTCTAAAAGTTGATAGTACAGTTCTCGAGCTCGTTCCGTTTCTCCTTGCTCGATTTCAAAATCAATGTACGTCTTCCACAAAATTTCCGGCATGTCAAGTCTAGGCTGAGCAATCGCTATTGAGTAAATAGCCCGAGCTCTTTCAATGTCGCCTAACAAGCATTCTAATTCAGCAAACTTCATCCATGTTGTACAATTCTCGGGGCCAAATTCTAAGAATTTTTGGTACAGAATACGACAGCGATCAAATTCTCTCAATTGGATTTCTAAGTCTATGTAGCCCCGAAAGATTTTGTCTTTTGGACATATACCAATCGCCATGCCCTGATAAAATAAAAACAAAACGTGTATTAAAACTAATTCTTATTTTGTAAAATAAACCTTATTATACATCGTATTTAACTAAATATTTCCGTACCAGAGTTTTTCTTGCTTGCTGCAAGTTTTTTTGACGAATTTCAAATTGTGCGTATAAAAGCCAGACTTTAGCAAAGGTGAATATCTTATGAGGGATCAAATCCAAACAGGCTTTAAACACACTTCTTGTTCTTTCCATATCTTGAGCTTCTAACTCTTCGAACAAGGAGTAATTAATCCAGAGATATATGTATCGTCTCCAATAAGCCTTTTCCTTTGCAGGAGGGATTTGAGCAATTGCTCGTTCGTATGTATCACGAATCACTTCAGCATCAACTTCTGGAGCTCCTTCAAGAAGTTTCAAGAAATCGAACCAGGTATCATAATCATACGGATTATCTTTTAATGCTTCCTCATACTGGAATCTTCTCTTAGATGTAATAACATTTTCTATTCCAGCTCGATCTCCATACTTTTTTTCATGTATTGTATAGGACTTGTATAGCTCTTGAGATTTTTCTTTTGGGATGTGCTCCAGGGCATACTTGTAAATTACTCGAGCTCTTTCATGCTTAATTAAATATAAAAAACGTTGATTAGAAGTTATAGTATAAGCTAGATAAACAAAATAAAAACTTTAAAACACGTTTAATTCAAAATAACATTCTTACTTCACGCTGATTTTCTTCAAACTTTGCAAATGCGATAAACAACCTTTCATCCATATATTCTTCTCCATAAAACTCAACCGCACGCTCATACACTTTCCTTGCTGAGCGAATAAATCCATGTTTTTCTTCAAATCTTGCGTATTTTATCCAATGCTTAACATCCGGATGGGTATAAACAAACTGCTCATAAATTGACCTTGCTCTATCAATTTCTTTGTATCTGAGCTCGAAGTTAATGTAAGTCTGCCACGCCTGTTCATCTGGATGCCATTCCATCCATCTCTCGAAAACTTGGCGACAACCTTTTATTAAAATGAAAGCCGTTTTAATATGCTGATTTGAAAACTAAAACAAATCTAAATTCCTGTCTGTATTAATGCAAAAAAATCCATAATCTTACCAGCAATGTTCCCCAACATTTCTTCCATATAAGTGTACTTGTACCAAAACTGGCTCACACGAGGCATAATCGTCACAGCACGATCCCAAAGATTTCTTGCATGATTTACCTAAATAATAAGACAAGTCACGTAATTTAAATGCTTATTGCCAGACTTGAAAATAATTACCTAACACCAAAAATTTAATTTCTTAAAAATGTACATATTAAGCAACTAAATAACATACCTGACGATTTCGCATCTCCATTTCTGCGTATCGAAGCCATAAGGTGACATTCCTATGATCAATGTCCAATGCCCTTTCGTAAACGCTTCTGGTACGCTGGATCTCTCCTTGCGACTCTTCCCATTTTGAATATTTTAGCCAATTTCCAATCACTCCCCTAAAAATAGCAAACACATTTATAATTAGGTTACATAATTACAATCTTTCGCCGAGAACTGGCAGACTAGTCAGGACTTACACACTTTACTCCGACACACTAATGATGTGTCTCACACAATACACAATATCTTACCTATTTTTTCTGATATTATCCTCAAAAGCTTTTCTTTTTCTAAGTCGATAATCTGCTAA
>JAQGAA010001052.1:0-17570 GCA_034696425.1 Isotoma viridis | reverse complement strand
GGGAGATAGACCCTTTAGAACTCGTATACCAAATTTGGAGTGAATTGGATAATTAGTTCGAAAGTTATCGAGACCACGGACGGACAGACAGACGGACGGACAGACAGACGGACACCATGGGCATTCACATAAAGTGTTTTACAACACTTAATAACGAAGCATGATGATAACACACACACATAACATAACACACAAGGAAGAAACCAACGAACCAACCAACCACCACCGGCATTTAGCCAAATAAATATTTAGATAAAACCTCAAAACTCAACAGCAGCAGTGCTGTAGTTGGCCCTGGTACTAGTAGTGCACAGTGGTGGTGGTAGTATTTATATGAAAGATACTTGGTTTGGGTGCCAACAGCATCGTTATCATTTTTCAACAAGTTTATAAGACTTTACAGCGTGCATATATTTTTATGTTTTATAGGACAGAATGCGCAGAGAAAGCTAGAAGTAAAAGCAGACTTTCTCTTTTCAAATGAATATTACTCCTACTGCTTCTCTATGGTTTACTGTCCGATGTCCTGGTTCTACACTGTATTAAATTAGACATGGCGGTGGTGGATGATGATGATGAGAATTATGATGAGAATGAAAAGGATGGGGAAAATACTCTCCTTTCATAATAAAATTCATTCATTCCTTAAAGATGAAAACCACAACAGAGTATAAAAGATGAGATACAAAAAAGAAAGAAAGAAAAAATATTAAAACCATTTTGGAACCAAGAACCCAAGCCTTAGCCAAAAATATTTGGGTACAGTAATGTGGTGAAAGGAGTGAGACTGTGATTACACAATTATGTAGTAATATATATCTAAACTACAGCCTATACCTGGGTGATGATGCAAGATAATATATTATTCCACTAGTACATAATAGGAGAACGGTGACGGTGATAATTTAAGGTCGTATTTTCTATGAAAGAGAGCTTGGCACTGACACCAGGGCTAAGACGATGGCATAACAAAAGTAGCTTTTAGTCTTTTAACATAACTTTGGTTTAAGAGGGTCTCCCTTTGGTATCCTTTACTATTGCCTATTATATATGCCCCATCCAACCCTTCGTACGTACCTCTCATCTGTACCCCTCTCTGGCAGCTGTAATTAATAGACGTGCATTAAAAGACGATTAAAAGATAAGATTAAGATGCAGCAGTAGTCAGTACTAGTGGTAAGTAGCAGTAGCAGTCATGTTAAAAAAGACAAGCTTTGGGTTGGCTTGCTTTGGCATGGCTCACACTTTGTCCTTCGGTTGCTACTTACTTGCTAAAACTGTAGAATACTTCAAGTCAGTCGGGTTGCCTCTTATTATTCTCTTACTTTAGGATTCAGGAGTTAATGACTTATTCATCTGAAACAATGAGTCATTTGGACCATTGTTCTGCCAAGTATTAGGATGAGGAATTATACATATTGCCTAGTAGTAGTAGTGGTAGTGAAAATAGTTCCTTTCTTATTCCTCTCTCAGTGGCTAGAATGAGTTAGCAGTTAGCATCCGAGTGCAGTAGTAGTAGTATAGTGTTGTAACTTATTAACTAAGAGAGACGAAGAGAGTTGGTAGAAGTGAATGAATGAAGTGATGAAATTACTACAACTCTCTGAATCATAAATAGGATGAATTATAGAAAGTATTGAAAGCTTGGCCACCCTCACTCTCGTTACTAGCCAATGTAATAATACAGCCAAAGCCAGGTCAGACCACCCCAACCTAACTGATAGAGATGAAGTAGTACTAGAAGAAAAGACTAAGTTAGGCATGAGCCCAAGTAAAAGTAAGTAATATTACAAACGGAGAAAGTATCCAGCCAGACAAGGGTAGACGAAGCTCAAGCCAGAAAAGGAATAATATGCATCATTAGGAAGACTTCTCAAACTGTGAGAAGTTGTTCCCAATGTAGAAAAAAGTTCTGTAGCATGAATCAAGCAATTTCAATTGCTTTGCTTCCACAGTTCAACTTAAACTTTGTAAGACTAAAAAGTATTAAGGAAAGGAAGAGCAATACTAGAACTTACGCTATAGGGCTCACTCTACACGAGGGATGATGTATAGGCAAAATCTAATCTAATAGTTCAAAAATCTACAATTTTAGATAAAATGTATTAGAACAGATATTTTAGTGCTTTTTGTGTATACTACATGCAGTTTTTATAATAGTACGTGCGATTGAACAACTTTTGTGGAATTGAATCCAACAAAATCCTAAAGAAGTGCCTTAAAATGTCATGAGTAATTTTCAACTTGGTTTGAATGTGTGCATAGGATTTGGGTGTTGTACGAAGAATGATATGTGTGTGTATTTTGTTGCATCCGAAATCCAGAAAGAGAGAGTGAGAGAGAAAGGGATGAATTTTGAATTGAATCTACGGATGAGAAAGTAAGTAGCAGACTTAAGTGCTTCGTGCCTTTTCTAAATTGTCGAGCATTTGCAAATTGCACACAACCAACTCGAGCCCTAGCCAACTTGGTGTATTTGATTGACAATATTTACGTTCAGGATTTGATTGGGTTTACATTGAGGGATGGATTGATGCAATTTGTTAGCAAGGGAAAGAGATGAGAGCACATTTACGACCCGAGGTTAAGGTTTCTCTTCTATTACTTTGAGTACGAACAAGCTATCTCTTAAACCCAGGTACCTTTAACTCCACTCTTTTCGCCTTATGCTATGCCGCCTCCAAACTATTGTAATATTATTTGAATTATATCCTTTTTGATTCGTTTGATCTTTCCCAAATAGTGGTGTGGAAAGTAATCTATGAAAAAGCATAAGCCGGGAGAGAAAGAGAGGAGTAAAATCCCGTAAAAGGTTATATTACTGTTACCAAAGCTATCCAACAGGATAGGGGTGTTCGTATTGGTGTTAGAAATGGCTTGTAAATCATGTGAGTAACTTTTGACATTTACCATCTCACTATTATAAGCTGGCTTTATTAACAAGAAGAAAGTGAATACATAGCACACGGTTTTCGATACTAGTAGTACCTATAGTATGATTTTAATTAACCAAATTCTTTCCTTTATCAACTAACTCAAGCTTTCATCATTCATCTCTCAGCTTCTATCATTATTGAATAAACAACAGACTTCAAAACTTCAAACACATTTGTTCTGAACCGTACTTGGAAATATTAGGCTTTTAGCCAAAGCTTTTACTAACTTGGTGGTTCATCTAAGGATTTGAATGCATCTATTTTTGTTATACACATATTATCTAATATTCTTACTTCTAAAGTATAAGGGGGAGACAGAGATCACAGAGGGAAAGTTAGGCAGACAGAACGAGAGAGAGAAAAAAAAATAAAAAAACAAAAGGGAAAGTAGCCCTGAAGGAGCTTAAGCTAGTGCACCTATAAAACCAATAAAGCTGAAACAAGATTGAAGTAGACAGGAAAGCATGGGCGAATGGGACTAAAATCAACTATACCTTACACTACACACAAACACACACACACTAACACACTACACACAACAAATACACTTTTCTTCAAGCATATGGAGAAAGCTGAGTTGATATTGTGCCACTATTCCATCGTGTTATGGTGTGTTGGTGGGTGTCTGTTCATAAAAATATATATACTGCTACTGCTAAGAGAGTGAAAGTAACTGGTAGGGATATCTAAGAGTAGAGAGTACACTTACAACAGCTACTCTGATGCAGCTAGCACTTTTTTTATAACATTTTCATCTTATTCCAGAGTAAACAAGAAAATATGTGGATTTCTCTCGGGGGCTGAGGAATACCACTTCCAGTTAGAGAATGAGATTGGCTTCACTACGTGATTCTGGTCAAAATCAGTGTTTATTGAGAGATTTCGTTTTCTCGAACCTTCATGCAAACTCTCCTACCAACTAACCAATACCACTACTACTACTACCGAAGCTAAACAAAACTAAAACTACTTGTACACAGCACCAAGCAGAAACTGCTACTTTACACGAATATCATAGCATCATGTAGTAGCATAAGTATATTGAATGGATGTAGTTCTACAAAGTAAAACAAAAGAGTAGGCAGAAGGATATGGAAAAAGGTATAACCCAAGAGGTGAATAGACACACAAAGATTCTTCCACCCACAATAAAAAACTATGTATATGTAATGAACCATTCAATCGGTATTATTTCCAGATGGCACACACCTATTGCAAGGTATTGGTCGTACGGAAAGGTAATATCATGCTTTCTGCATTCAAGAGGACATCACAAGTTAAATTATTGACTTTATATTTTTTTGTGGTTAATATTTTCTTTGTGTGAAGAGAATAAGAGTTTTTTCAAGAATAAATGAGTAAAAGGATGGATAGGGTTTTTGGTAATGTCGGTGGAAAGGTAGACTAGAGTAAACTATTAGGGTAACTTCGGATAATAATGGTCCGTTGCATTGTGTCGGTTGTCGGTACCTGATAGTGGGTAAGTTGGTTCAGTAGTGGTTTAGAGTTTAGGCCTTCAGGCTACCAAAAGCAGGGAAAGGAAGAAGAATCCGTCTTATTACGACAATTTGTCTTTCAAGATAATGCTAGAAGAGAGAAAAGACGAATGGATTTGGAATCCATGGAGCATAGCTGTGTATTTTGAGCTTGGAGCTAGTAAGTAGTGTGTAGTAGTCGTCAAGCCTTATATTATATATATTTTACTTTCTCAGTCAAGAATATCTAGTCCAAACGAACTAAGGTATTACCAAGTTCATACTGCTTCAGTAGTTTATTTCTGTGCCCCGAACCAAAACCAATGAAAGTGAAAGTAACCGGATTGAAGAAATACTATTGCACTCTCTAGGTCCATAAGGTCTGTCTAGTAGTAGGTCTAGTCTCTACACAATACTTTCTACCCAGTAGTAGTCGGATCCAATGCAATGTAATGTAAAAATGTAATACATAAGTCAAGTCTTCAAGTATTACGATTTACTACTACCCACCACACCACACACTATGCCATGCAATCCATCCTGAACTTTAACTGTATATTCTGGCATCGGCATCTTTTTGTTTATATGCTCAACCGTAATCCACATGCATGCACATTCTTCTTTCTTTCCTTTAGTTTGGCTAAAAGATTTGCTTTGGAATGAAGTGAAATGGAGAGTGAATTGAATACCCTTCAAATTTTCCAATATAAAAAATAAAATAAACTCCAAGATGAATAACATAATATAGTGTACTCGTAAAATAATAATATTGTCTTGGTCTCATATTGGCATTGGGGTTGGAAGAAAGATCATCACATCATCATCATCATCATTGTGAACCAAGGACGAAGGCAAAAGGCAGACATCCTAAGTGACTGCACTGACTACTGGTTAATAAAAATGAAAAACCTAGAGGATGAGAATTATTGAATAGAGACGGATATTACATTGCACATATACGAGAACAATGATTTTGATATACAAACCAACTATACTACATCCTTGAGTAGTTTCTCATGGAATGGATGAGAGACATTGGGTTGCTAAGAAGTTATTATTTTTTGTTCTTGGTCGGTCAGGTCGTCGTCATATGCATGTGAAGAGATACAATAGACACATTGGTTTCTTTCCAAGGCAGATTCATTCAGTGGTATTGGATGGAGGTAAGTTTTGTTATGAAAAGGAAAGTTTTTCTAGCATTTGCATACTTTACGGACGAAGGAGAAAGACAGAAGAGAGGACTTTCACTTTTAACGCCTCTTTTCATACATCTTCACCCGGATCCTTTGTTCTTGTAATAACAAGGCGAAATAACATATTTGTCAAAAGAACACTGCTCCTCCTGCTGCCTCCTTCCGTTTATTGTGTATTCTTATGTGTGAGCTTTTAGCTTGTATATATATATTCATTCCTATTAACATTGGTATTATAGGTATTATTTTAATATACGGGAGAGAAAGTAGACATAATAATAATATGCATACAATCCACACACACTCATTTTGAACTAATACTGCTGCTGGGTTCACTCATGGTTAAGGGTAGAGAGTCACTGATGATGTTTTAGGCTAAAGAAGACACATTTTTCCTTGCCAATAAAAATTCTCCTGCCTTCAAAGATATGGAAGAGAGCTTTGTGAAAAGACTTAAGATTCAGGACTAAAGAGAGACAGAAGACTAACACCTAATTCCTAGCTGTATTGTTATTTTGTTCATAAATCATGTAAGGATTTTTTTTAGCAAAAGTAGGTCTTCTCGACTGAAAGAAAATGATAAGGGATGAACGAAAGCTTCTTCATGGTGGGACTTCGTATACAACTTTTATGACAATAAGAGACCATTGATTTACACTATGCAAATCATTTGATGCGTGTAAACCACTCACCCGACCTTTCACTCCTAAAAGTTTTTCACCTACGCCCTCCCACGTATAAAATTTTACATGACATTTATCAACGGTACCATCAAGGGTTTGAGAATATGCATATGTTTCTGTATTATTATGACATTTTATAAGAACCAGAAGACATACCTCTCATAGCTGTAACATCATAATATTTCATCGTGCAACATCCAGCCTTAAAGATTGCATATTTAGATGGTTTCTAGAAGGGTAAGAAAAGTGTTAGGTCTCTTTTCTGAAATCAACCATTCTGTTCATTCCACTCCACTAAAGTTTTCAATCCAAACAAAACTTTTTGGCGTGTTATATTCGCTCCGATGCTATCCTCATCTTAACGCTGTGCTTTGCCAGCCTTTCTAACTCTTGGACTCATATTTTCAAATCTGTCATCTTGTTCCTTTATTTGGTTAGATTACTAAGGCATGCCAACAAGAGAAACTTTTTTAGTCTAAGGAGCAGTTCACAGAAGAACATCACCACTATTACCCAATCTACCATACAACCAACACTAACTAAAACATCTGAGCTCGATCGTCAAGGATTTTCCAATCTTAAATTGAAGAAGATCTATCTTAGCTAACCAACAACTTTTATTCGAGCTTTGCATCTTGACATGAAGTATTGATATTAAAATGATCAATTGAGATTATTTTTTCACTAAATCTTGCCATCTGAGAAGCTTCAGCGATGATAAAAAATCATTAATTTTTATGTTTTGTTTCTTAAGGTATAACAAGTACCTAGTATTAGTAATAAAACACTTCAAAACACACAAATCAGTATCACTCCTTTGATAAAGAATTAAACAAACTCAAAGTACAAATTTTAAGAACCTTACCTATTCAAGAAGAAAGCAAAAGAAAACAAGAAATAATTTCTACTTGGTATAACACACACAACAATGAAGTTTTTGGAATGAAATCACTGCAAATTTTCTCATTTCTATTGATTTAGGACTATGAATTCTCAGAGTTGAAACATTATTAAGAATTATTATTATACCAATGAAATTAAGACTAGAAAAATATATATTTGTATATAACTTTCTTTCCTACTTTAACACTATATAGGTAATAGCCTAACCTTTAATCATGCCATATTTCGGGGAACACGTAAAATAACTCCCTCGATATTATTCACTGATTTCACAAAGCGGCTTATTATTACCATCCAACCAATTCAATTCAATGGCTTCCTATATAGATTCAATACCCTTACTTTCCTAAGCATATAGTTTCTTGACCGAATTCTGAAAACGAGGTTACATAATTGAAATAAAAGACATTACTTAAACCCAACCTATTTGACCTGTAACATCTATAATCTTAAGCTGATTATTACGGTAGGTTGGTATTTGGCAGGCTCTAGTTACTACTTTTTACTCCTGGCCTACAAAGTTCAATAGAAGTACACCAATAGATCTTCTTTCCTTTCTCGCTCTTTCTCAAAGTACTAAACTAATAGAAGTGTTCCTCGTAGAAGTAGTACTTGGAAGTATGAGGACTAACAAGGAGCCACTAAAAACCTTAACTGCCATCCACAAAGTACACCAAGACTTTCCTTTACTACAAGAAGTAGAAATTATCATTTTACTTTCCTCTTTTTCCTTTTCCTCGTCATTTCCCATCTTTCATTTTCAGTCAGAAGGGAAAAAAGCATTCTAATAAAATCTCAAATTCTATCATATCTATTTCCTTGCCAGTGGGGGTATATACATATATCCTATTTTATACAAATTCACCTCTAAGAGATCCCATTTTCCTAACAAGTAAAGAATTCCACCACCCACGGCATGTCTACTCAAACCTATTCAGTTGTTATTAGTAAGTGTATTACTATTCACTACCACTTTCTCCACGCTATTTGTACTGATAGAAGGAACATCAATAGTAGTAGGAGTATTCTAGTAGTAGAACCTGATAAGATAAGAAATTTATTCAACCCTGCCAATCCTCTTTCTTAGAAAAATTCTTGTATTAGACTTGTATCATTTCCATATGCTTTTACTCAGAAGTTGAGTACTCTGCTATTGCTGCCAAGGAGAAAATATCTACCTACGAGATATTATTGTGAAAGATTGTAACTGGCAGCAATAGCAGTTCAAGTCCAAGCAATAATAATAACGGTAAAAGGATATTTTTAGGGTACAAAGCATACGTCAAAATCTTTATTCAATACAGGTAAGTAGAATTGTACTGAATGGAAGCGAAATAGGAAGGTAGATATTGAAATGGAAATAAATTCTACGGAAGTCTTACTAACTCTACTAATACTACTACTACTACACGACTGGATACACTGTAGTTACAAAAAGATGTATCCTTGAAAAAAAAACTTATTGGCTATGGTTTGAATTCCTAAGAAAATGATAAGGTAATGCTAGGTCTGTCACATTCACAACATTAGTTCAGTGGGGAAAAATGAACCGAGATAGTTTTGTTGTGTAAGTAGTAAGCAGAGAAGGGAGATATATCAGATGAGCATTTCGTGCAGATAAGAGACATGATTACAATGCCACGAAGCAATTTCAAATTTGTATGGCCCTGTCATGATGATGAGGAGATTCTTCGTTTCAGAATTTCTACTAGATTCTATTTTCGCCAACTCGGTGCATACATATGTACCTTCATGTCATTTCATTTTTTTCCAAGGAGACTTTTTTTTAACCTGGCAGGTAGGTACTCCAATCCAACTTGGTATGGTGTAAGTATGTACAACTGAAGATTATTTTGCATATTTGGTTCGTTTTGGATTTGATTTTTTGCTTTACTTCTTGGACAGTAAGAATAGTTGGAATTGACAAAAGGACAAAAAAACCTTTAGAACTATATACTTACAAGTCCTTGTGTACATTTATAGCAATATCAAAGGGAGGAGGTAGAGAGTTTTTTCTAGACTTTTTAAATGAAGCATTGTTAGTCATATGAAATGTGACATTTTGAGGCTAACCAGACTCGACATGGGAATAAGAAAAGTTTATAAATTGATATTGTAACAATAACTCGGTATGACATTTCTCCCCGTTTTCTACTTATTAGTAAGTGGTAGACAGATATTACTTTTTTCAGAATTGGAAAAGCTCACGAAAACCTAATGGTATTATGTATTATGATGAATACACTACACCCACGTAAAAAGCTCATAACCACACAAATGATATTACTACTACAACTAAACATGCCAGTACATAATATATCTTACTATTTGATATTCTAATTACATCTCTTACATGTCTTTTGGACTCATCTTTTACAAATCTTGGTTCAATTTGTACCCAATGTACCATGTAAAGTTAATTCCAATTTTTATCCCAGTGATACCTTCACCTACAGCCATCATAACCCCATTACCGGTTTCAAACGTTAAGAAAAAACCCATTGAACGACACATGGTAAAGTAGAAAGACATGTATGGGACGGGAACGGGAAAACAGGAGTGAAAAGTCATAATGTCATCTCTATTATGAAAGACTACACAGGGA
This sequence comes from Isotoma viridis, assembly GCA_034696425.1. Taxonomy (NCBI): domain Eukaryota; kingdom Metazoa; phylum Arthropoda; class Collembola; order Entomobryomorpha; family Isotomidae; genus Isotoma; species Isotoma viridis. Next base: position 7,775 of record JAQGAA010001052.1, on the reverse strand, counting down.
ATGTATTGACATCATCCCTATTGTACATCTTGTAACAATGGTCCTTGGGATTAAAAAAAAGAATGAGTGAAGGGAACCCGCCTTTAGATTCTTATCGATTGACAGCTGAAAAATCACTACTATTGCTAGCTAACTTGTAATAATTCTACAGCTTCAATTTCTGACTATAAGCGTCTTTGAAATACAGCTACTCTATTGCCTTCAAACACATGGTGATGTATGTGTTTACCCAATACAAAATAATACTTGTCTAGAATGATATACAATTATTAAATAATACACACAACAGACAATCGACCGTTGGGATTCTTTTTTTATATAAAAATAAAATAAATACAAGATTCTATCTAAATGGCAAAGAGCACTCTTACCCCTCATCCTCTTTACTTAACTTTTATTCTTGCTGCCCATCATTTTGATCGTTTCTGTTCGAACAACCGGTTCAAGTTATTAGTAAACCACAATGGACCAGTCAAGTTACTAAGTCAGCCTTCAAAGAAGATGTATTATATCATGAGTAACGATACAAGTCAGTTTTAAGCCATTAGAATGAGAAATCAGTCATCTTTTTAAATTCTGTTGGTTGAAAGTGGGGCTACCACTTACTAAAAGAGCTTTTACTTAAGATGCATTTTGTTTACACATTGTGAATAATTTAGCATGTATTTTGGCAAAAGTTCAAACAACCTTTAAGAGTTAACCTAAGACTAGTAATGTATATCTAGAAGAGATATTATATATCCTTTTAAGAAGAAACATATTATCATTTACCTTTAGTACACATATCAAGAAAATGAAAGCTCATGAACCAGAAGTGCAATGTGCAAGTTAACCTTTTGCAACAAAAAGTACACACATTGCTAATGGTTCAAAAAACATCATCATAATATCATACGCAACTTTTATGTTTTTTAGGATAAAATCTTCCATCCACCTTCCAATTCCGAGTAAACTTTGATACTTTCATTTTCTAGCTTTCTCTATCTCTCTTTCTTGTACGTCATGTGAACTCAAGCAAACCTGAAGCATTATTGTGATGTGGTGTAATAACTAGCTTATTTTTCTTATAGTTTTTTTTCCATGCAACACTCAACACACACACACACACAAACACACACAATTGGTGTGTCTAGTCTAGAGTGGATGTGTAATCGTAAGTAACTTATTATTACATAGTAGCTTCGTTGTTTTTTTGCTAGTGGGGGTTTATGTACAAAGATTCTCATCGTCAGTTTCATCCCTTTCTAGAACTAGCTGTAAAAAAGACTTAATTTTTCTAGGTTTTTGTTTGCCTTCTCTTTTTACCATCCTGCTTTATCATGCCGTAACAACTACGAACTACTTGTGTGCTTCTATAACCTATCATTCCACCTACTGCTACTGCTACCTTCAAGGACACCATATTTATTATTATATTACTCGGTTATGACGAGAATAATATGATGATAGTGATGCTATGAGACTTTTCTACTTTCTCTGTTCAGGTGGTGTGTCTTTGTTGAGGTTGACTTAAGTTAAGTACATAGAAAATTTCACGCATATAATAATCCATATACTTAGAAAAAGTATTTAAGTTTTCAGAATGATATACAAAGTTGATCCTCAGCCCTAAAAAGCTACGAAATATTACAACTAAAGCAACTGCTATCTCATAGTGTTCACTATTATCGGACTTCTTTCAGCTTGTAGAATGCAATATCACGTGATATATATTGTAGTAGTAGTTAGTAGTGGAAGTATTGCATCTTCTTTTAGAATAAGGTGGTTTGGTTTGACTTGGTTTTCTTTAAGATCTTATGGAAAGATACACTTGAGAAAAAGTACTCACTCTTGGTGGGTAGGCTGTTACTGAATTTTTATAGGGGTTGTCTTGAGTGCTCGTTTTCTCTGTTATGACGACAGAGTTCAATTCTACAGAGAAAGCCCATTACTCCTTCAACCAGGTAACTACTCGTTCTTTTTATATATGAAAACTACCATCGTATAATAATCGTAAGAAGGTAGTAATAGTAATAATAATAATAATAATACCTTATCATCTCAAACCTTTATACACAAACATGCACAAGGACCACCTACCAATGCAATGTACCTATAGACATTTGGAAAAAACATCTACCTTATTTAACCACGTGTACTTTCACAAAGTCATACATGCACCTTCTCTTTACTCTCAGTTTTACAGCCACTCTCCCATAAAGTCGCTTTCCCTCTGACCTGTTCCAGCTGGACTAGGGACTCTCTATTACACTACACTCCCTCTTCAAAAAGGTACTTTTGCTTTCGTACCTTATAAAAGCATTGCTGTTTGCTACTTAATATACATATAAAGTAAAGTTGAAAGTGGAAGTGATAGCAAAGTAGTAGTGGTAGTAGTAGTGGTTGGAAAGGGTACTATGTAAGATTCGGGGTGAACAAATTAAGAGGGAACAGTCTAAGTCTAGGAAGGATCTTAAGTCTTTGAACATTACTCCATGATGTGACATAAGTCCAAGAGAGATTGACTCCTTCTTCTTATATCTTCTTGGTTAATTTTTTCTCCTGGGAATTCTTTCTTAAAACGTACCAACACCACCGCTACTGCTACCAGACTATCACACCACCATAGGTTAAGTTAAGAAAATGCTACATCTTCACTCTTGGCTGTAGCTCGACTTTCACTTTTTACTACCGTATGTATTTACTAGGTTGGCAGTGGTAGTGGCACTTTTGTTAGATTTTGGATCTTAGCCTGACTCTTTCTTTTACTTACTTGCTTACTTTCTCCCTTCCTGGTTGAAAGTAGTTTTGGTATAGTAGTAATGGTTGTAAAAGGATGCTCCGATTAAACGGCTTTTGCCACTTGTACTACTTACTACTTACGCAGATATGAAATAGAATCTCAGAGAGTTCTTCAGCAGTAGTACCCTAGTACCAAGTCCCTTATACATTATCCCTTTATAGTAAACCTTATACTATCGAAAAATCAATAATGGGACCAATCGATGGCCACGCTCTTTAACATGGATGGATGGATCTAGCCAAAAGTCACTACAAATACTAACTATCTAGATATATAGGATAATATATAGCAAAAAAATACCGTACAACTGATTTGGTTTGGCGTTTCTTAGTTGCGACTACTTTCTTATAATATAGAAAGTTCAATACATCTATTTCCACTTTTTATTAAGTTTACATTCTAACATCGTACAAACTGACTGCAATGCACTGCTCCTGATGCTTCTACTGCTGCACTGATGTTTGTCTACTGAATTGTGTTTGTGTATACACCCATCCTGATGTTCAAATCTGTTTCTAGTATTCATATACAAAACCCACTGCAAGTGTAACATCCATTTCGATTTTATATAATATCTTTCCAAGTTTACATCAAATAGTATATATAATATAAGGCCATGTGCTATCTTCTATGTGGTGGTATCTCATCTCGTCATTTCTGTTCTGCTTCTTGGACTGTTACGAACGAGTATTTGAGATGATTTAGCGGAAGAAAATATCACGACAAAAAGAGAAAACTCTCCCTACTACAACTACTACTGCATGGTTCGAAAGACAAGACAGGGAGGAACATAGTTTAGTAGTAGAGAGACACGCAAAGCAAAGGCCAATGCTATTATTATTATTATTGTTATAGAATTCTGTTTGCCGGATTCTATTATTTTTTACTCTGACAGACTAACTGGATCTGATGTTTTTCTTCCCATTAGGTTTAAAAAAGGGTATATTTATTCGACATTGCCTAGAACGTTTTTTTCTAAATATGTTTTTACAAGCTTGAAAAACTCCTCTGAGGCATTATTCACCCTTGAGTCTGGCTAAATGAAGTTCTTCTAGCTACAACTTAGCATTTACTATGTGACCTTAGTTATAATTTAGAATGTCTTTGACCCTAGCTAACCAATCTTGTTCTATCAACTCTATGTTTCAAAGAATGAGCTAAGTATTTCAAACTTGTTTCTAGTATAACAGCCCTACTTTCATTCTTCATGAATTCCATCAAGCCAAACAAAAAGAAAAATTAACAAACTAAGACCTCTTCCTATTTTTAATTTTCATTTCCCCTACAAACCACCACCACCACTACTACTACTACTACTAAAACTGCCACCACCAAGCAAAGTCACTATGTAAAAAAGTATTCTCTCAATCTTTTAGAATCTCATCGTTGTCTTTTCTACCAAGTATGCTCAAGTCCAACAAAAGTAAAGCAAAGCTTTGAATACCATTTATTATTCTCTTCATTTATATATACCGACGGAAGAACTTTGTGTGACATTTAGGAGTTTATTCTGGGATTTCCTGGCTAACTAAGGGGCTTGTGAGAGTGTGAGACTATTTCTCTGTCACTACTACTACTACCGTTACTACTATAAGTACCACTACAATTACTTGTGGGTGCCGAATACCGAATACCGAAACTAACTGTGAAATTATGGCGTGCTGGGAAATTCCAGTGTATGAAAAGACCCTTGCCTCACCACTACCATGACCATCCATGATGATGATAATAATAATAGGTATACGTAATAGAACCAACCACCAAGCATGCATTTTACAAGAGTTGTTTTTAAACACTAAATTCTAGAAGAGTAAAGTAAAGTAAAAGTAATGCCATTGCCACTGCCACTGTCTCTTTTGGTTAAGGCTAGACCATACCAAGTAGACTAAATAACAGGGTTTTCTCCTACTAAGACTAGAGGTTAGGCAAGGCAAACTACTGTGAAAGTGGTCAATAACACAGAAAAGGAAAGAATGTCAACCAGGGTAGTTATACAGACTTGTATTATTACATTAACATAACTGAATGAAAAGCTGGCCAGCTTGCCTATCCCAGCAGCAGTAGTAGCTTTATTATTATACAATATTATATAGTTTAGTTGTCCCTAGTAAACTTGTCATGTCCATATGGATCGTTTGCAAAACTTATGTCGGATAATATGTGAGTCCTCTGTAGTCATTAATTATACCACAGAATGATATTAGCAACTTTGTACACAATTTCATGCATCTATCAATAATAGCTCGGAGGTGATTTAACTGTGCCACAACACACAACAGCTAACCAAGTACCTTACACGTCTCTTTTATACTAGGACAAAATATAAATGCAATGTATCGTTAAATAAGGCTAGGTATGAACCATGTAAATACCTACTAGACAAGAATAGTCCCTTTATGTAGTCCCTACGCCCTTATAAATAAATGTATAGGTCTCGTCTCAGTCAGTTGGTTTGTTCGGTCTCTGAGAGATCGAGAGTTTGCTCGTGGGTTAACTCACAGCTGCATGCATGTCAAGCTCAAAATTAACTATTATATTATTATTACAATAATACCAAGGCACCAAGACCAAAAGAGGCATATGCATGTTTAGAGAAATGGATGGGGACATATAATAATTATGTCCCAATATAAAATATCCACTTTGCACTGGTATTGTAATATTATTACAATGAACAATGGTCATATTATAGTTTTCAGTAGTAAAGAGTAACATACGTGTGGTTTAGCTATGAAATCTGTCTCTGCCTCAGCTTTGCCTCTGCTGCTCCTGCCTGCTTGAACCAATTCCATAAAGGTTAGTCTCTGTAATAAAATACAAGGGATTATGTACTACGTTAGGTAGTTAAAATGTACAATGCAAAATATATAGAGAGACCCATTCATATTTTAGAGAGTTAGTTAAAATGTCCTTTAACCCACAAATATATAATGTGTACAAGTTAGTCTAAATAAATATAGCCATTCACACACACACTCACATTCACACACGTACAAATACGCAGAATGGTATCAAAGATAATGAATCTTTTTCAACTTGTTGGAAATTAATTTTGATTGAGATTTGAGATATGTATGATTCTTAGAGAGGATTACATAACGTAACACAGCAGTAGTAGTGGCATTGTAGTAAATACTTAGGGAGAGGCATGGTTGTTCTCTAATTTGTTACTTACGTCTACTTAATAAAGGACCCTGGGTCCCTGTCTATGAATTATGAATAAATGCTAAACAAAATAAGCACCCATACCAGCATAACCAGCATTAAAAATTAAAACCTGTCTAACTTATCATCTCTGAAGAATAAATTCTAAAGATTTAATACCACATTGACATCACATTACTCAGAATGTTTTTTAAAACTAATTTTAAACATTTCAACTCCAGGCAGTGCATGGTTAGTAGTGCAACAAATCAGATTTGATATTATGATCGCTTTATAGAAGAAAGCTTTTTTGAAAAGGAAAAAAAGTAAATAATGTAAAGTTTTAAAAACATACGTTTTACCATCCTCATGATCATCTGTCCTAACAGTTAGTTACGATACAATTAGCCACATCTGAGTAAAACGAGACTTTTCATTGCTTTGCTAGCAGTTAAGACGAGGTCTTAAAATTAGCTCGTAAAACGCTAAGAAAATTGAACTCGTAGAGATAACAAGGTTTAGTTTAGCAGCTTAGCATTAGCTTAGCATTTTAAGAAAGAGAACAGTTAGTTAGTCGAACGGATGGGGACAAAAAGCATGAGTGTATAATATTATAAGCAATTTAGATGGGTTTAACTACTTCTAATAACAATCTTGTGGGCTTGTTAAAAATCCTTTTAAGAAATGAAAAAACGATCAGGAGGACTTCAAAGTCATTGAGTAGTGAAGAAGAGGACTTCAATATATTAGTAGTAATAATAGGAAGGAGTTAAAGTACCACCACAAAACCATAAAAAAGCATAATTTCTTTAAAAGCTATAATATATATATACATACATTCTTGTTAGTTACGTATCTCATTATAAACGCTGGTAGTAGTACTAGTAGTGGCTGATTTTCTAAAAGTGTGTAAGTATCTCAAGTAGTAAAGTTGTTCTCATACAAAAAACTACTGCTACTACAAGCATGTGGAGAGGACTACTAAATGGTTAGAGTAGATGAGAAAACAAATAGCTATTTGTCTCTACAAGATTGGATCGATAAACATTCATGTAACTATATTAGGGATAAATGTTATGTATCTATCTATCTATCTATAACATTAATATTATATTATCTGAATCTATCTATAAAAAATCTAGATTAAAACATATTATCCCTATGTATCCATACGTCGGTAGGGCGATAAACACAACAAACATTACTAGTTTTTTACCCACCCTTTCCTTTATAGCAATGCCTATTACTTACTACTAACTACTACGGTTACTCTCGCATATACGAAACATATTGAACTTATATTATATATAGTAATAGTAATAAGTTATCCTAATAACTATTCCAGGAATAATATGTGTTTGTTATGTGTAGTTGTTACCCAAAAGTAAAAAAAAAGTAAAATAGGAAGCAAAAAAAAAGAACTCTCTCATTGCCATTGCATTGAATTGCATTGCATCGGGTATAGAAAAATACAAAGCAAACTATTGAAAGCTATTGAAGCTCTTTCACTCTTGAGCCCTGTGAGTTTTGGCCAAAAAGCCCCGGGTGAGTCAATATATAAAGTTATGGGTTTCTCTCTTTGCTCTCTCTCTCTCTTTCTCCGATGTTGATTTGGGGGTCAATATCGATACAAGGAAATAACTCGTCTTTCTTGTCGGCTATTTCTGTTGTAAGTAGAAATACTTGTTTTATTATAGACAGTAGTAGTAGTAGGAATAGCATTGCAGGGAGGTAACATAACTGTATGTGTGCATTCTCTGTAAATGGTAGAAAGTGAAAGAAATGCCGAATGGGAGAAAAAAAGAGAAAAGACCAAAGAAACACTAATGTATACAAAGTTACAAACATA
>JAQGAA010001051.1:0-17573 GCA_034696425.1 Isotoma viridis | reverse complement strand
GCTCTTTAATTTCTGGTTGTTCTTGGTGTTCATGTATGTATGTTCGTAGTAGTAGTAGTGGTGATATAGTGAGACGAGGGTGAATTAAGTGGAAGTGAAAGGGTGTGTATTTTTGTGTGTAATATTAGAGGTTGGGATAGTGTAGGTGGTATATTATTATTATTATTCGGGAATGAATGGGAATAGTGGAACTTGAAACCAGAGAGACAGAGCCATCGGCTTTTATGCATTTCCCCAATGTTTTTATTTCCTTTCTGGACTTCTGGTCCCATTAGTCATGTCAACTGGCTAGCCAGGCCAGTGACCATTACGAGATTGCATTTCCTTTTCAATGACTTAATCCTACCCGGACCTCACTTTACTACACGATATAATATATGTTTCTGAATATAACCCGTAGTAGTAGCAGTAGTAGAGTGCTGGGGTTGAATTGTGCCCTGTGGAGTCTAAACTAAAAGGGAAAATAGCCTACCACTTAGTCCTGTCAAGTTAACTACTGTAGAAGCCAGATGATATCGTTGTAATTTAAGTAGACAACCTTGGAGCAACCACCTTGACTTTGGGGTATATATGGTCATTCATACGGAATTCAATTTCTCTTGGAAATTTATTTCCTCCTTGAATGCTCTTTTTTAAACATTAATTTAATAGTTTGCCTGTTCTTTGACATTATACTTGATTATAAAATAAATTCTTGTAACTTTTAAGAGAATAGGGATTTTTTACTCCGATTCCATTAACTGTTACGCTTTTATCATGGAGTGCTTTTTGTTTGTTTAAAAAAGCTTTATGAAAGTAATTTTAAATATTTCAGGCCTCAGGTATTTTATTTTAGCTTATAGTTTAGAGATGGTAGAATTTTACTCTTCACATGAAATCGTAAAAAAGTTAAACCAGTTATGAACTTATAGGCGCAAAATCGGTCATTTTCTAATATTTCCACAAACTGAAGTTTATAAAGCATATCAACACAATGTATCTGCCTTCAGCAGCACAAAATAATTTTGTTTCAAAAAGAGCATACAGCTTTGAGTTACCAAATCAAAGCATTGGTCAGACCAGATTCTTTAGTACCAGTCCTATTCTAACCTTTTAACTAACAAGGATAAATCTTGGAGTCCGTACTGCGAACAAATATATTTCAAAAGAATAAATTTTTAATTAAATCCCAACCTGCTTATTGAATGAAGTTTTATTTGTTAAGGTAAAATTCTAAAATGGTCAAAAATGCACTAAATTTACAGCGTGATTATAAAATTGACAAACATTTCTTTGGTATTAAGAATAATATACTTCTGGTCTGGTCTAGCTATTAATATTTAAACGCTTTGAATAGAATTTAAACTTTAAGACTATTGTGCTTGATCAACTCATCATTGAGCATACATAATTGTATTATAAAAGCAGTTGTATCTTGTGTAAGGCAGAGCAATTGGTCCCGACTATCAACTATATTATTGCTTATTATGTTCAATCATTGAATAAGTTCTCGAGCAGTTTTAATTGACTTTTCATATTCCTCGTATCGCAATCCAAAATACCTAAAAAAATAATGAAGCTTTGTTATTTGTCACCTATGAATGAACCATCATTTTCAGGGGTTTCAAAGTTATTTCAATTACCCAGCAAAATCGAAGTCAATAGTAGAATTCTGTGCCTGAACAATAGCCCACAATGCCCAAAATAAGTGAGAAGCCGGTATACACAGCTCCACCCACTTTTCAAATATTTCTTGATCAAGTTGTACATTTTCTCGTTTGAAATTTTTGAGGTATTCTAAAATCCATTTTGATTTGAACTCACGACCAGGACATTTTGAGAAGTCAGGATTGTCAATTCCTACAAAAAAATTAAAAATTCTGTTAAATAAATAATAGAGATACTCTAATTAGAACCAATATGCTTTTAAACGTACCAGCAAACTCATTAAAATGATTAGCCACATCAAAGGCTGGGTAGTTGGGCATTGCGTATTCAAAATCAATAAAAGACACACTGGAACTTCCTTCATTGTAAATTATATTTCCCAACAGTAAATCGTTGTGAGTGAAAGTTACAGGCATTCCTTGAGCGTCTAGGATTTCTTTCATATCATTTATTGCTTTTTCACCAAATCCGGGACTTGCACCGAATTTTGATAATCTAAAATTCAAATCATTAATTTTATCATTAAGTATCAAACATTTAGAACGATCCTTTTAATGACAAGTTACTTAATCATACTTTTCAGCAAGTGCTGCATTAGACTTTAAAATGTCTTCGACTAAGTCATTAAAAGTCTTCATCTTAGCCCACATCTTAGACTCGACATTTTCCCCACTTACTGGAATATTTGAGTGAACTTTTGCCATTTCAGCAGCAACAATAGGGTACACTTTTGGAGATCTAACCGTTTCCATTGTAAGGGTAGAACCTTGGAGAAATTCGTAGGATATTCCATTGTCAAAAATTGCATATAGCTCAGGCCCGCATTTATTTTCATGAAGTAACTAAGATAAATGACAGTAGTGCTTAATTACATTAGCTGTACCACGCAAAAATTACATAAATTATTTATTTCAACTATACATACTGTCATAGTTTCGATTTCAGCTTTCCGATCAATCATCAACTCTGTATTTCTTCCATACAGTTTAATCATCACAACCTCTTCTTTAAATTTGCCATCAAGATAAAATCCAACCAGCTTGTTGGAAATTCCATCAGTAAAAATCTGTGAAATTAATTGAAAAAATTAAGTTAAATTTTAAACTAACAAATTATTTTGTAAGTAACTCCCAAAACCCTGAAACATACCTTAGACTTTACATTTGCGAGATCCCAATTAGGCCGAACAATTTTAATCACCTCAAGTGAATCTTGTACCATTGTCTCTTCATTCAGAGCAATAGGAATTACATGACAAGACTTACCCATTGTAATATTTTTGAACTATTAATTTTATAAAATGCTAAAACTTACACACAAAAGCTAAAAAATATCTTTCAGAAAAATAAGCTTCTGTCTGCAGTCCAGTCTAACCGCACCCGTGGTCACTATCCTTCTAAACAAAATAGCCTTTTCTAGACTTTCCTCATTGCGTGTTTGTTGAATAAGTAAAGAGAGATTGATTTTTAACTCTTTCGTGTCTGGATATGATGAGGAGGAATGGTCATTAATTAAAGTTGAAAATGCTTGACGACCAATACAATGGAAAGGAAACAACTTCAAGTGAAGTGGTGGTGGTGTCAATAGGGAGTCAAATAATTAACGACCGGTTTTCTAACTTTTTATTTCCACTTTAGAAGACACAATTAAAAGCTTTGGTATCACCTAATTATTTATACACTCACGAGTCACGAAGTAACTTGAATAATAAAATGGGTTTCAATCATGCAATTTCATTTCATATACGTCTCAAGTATTGCTTTATTAAAAGACACACGCAATAATGACCAGAATACAATGACGTTAATTATCGTGACTTTGAGACTGGAAAAGTTTCATTTATCCAATCCTATAGGAATGACTAGAGGTTATTGAAAATATCAAGATAACACTTTTTTGATGACACTTTCAAGTGGTATCACATATGGTATATAGTTGGGTATACTTTCCTGCTGGAATATTTGAAGATGTCTAGAGGAGGTTCTTACTGGATATTTGGAGCATGAAAACTAGATCTTGATGAATAGTTCAGGCTTTAGCTTTTGATTTGTAATTTTTTACATATTTTTTTATGTAGCTATTTTACCAATTGAATTTCTTTAGTCTTGAGTTTGTGATACGACTATAAAGAAACGGTAATTTTATAAGTGATAAAAATCGGTCACAGCGGGTTTTCTTCAAATACTGTAACCAATACTGTATAATATTTTACAATACCATCACAAATGATTTAGGTAAAACTATGCGATGCCTTGTAATCTTAATACGGAACAGACATCCTTTTTGACCTATTAGCAAGCACGTTGCTTATGATATTCTTATTGCTTGCAAAGAGTTCAATAAATGATGTTACATATCGACAGTAATATTACTTACTAACTGCAAATGCATAAGATGATTTTGCTGAATTATTAATTTTATGAGCTTTAAATTTATTTTCATCGAATTTAGAATTCATGCAATGCAATGCAAAATAATTTTAAACTTTATGTATTATTGTAACAATAAATTGGTTATATTTATTGTCTTGATTTCACAACAAGACTGTCAATTATGCGGTTTTTTCTTACAGAATTACAACATTTTTTAATTTGACTTCATTCGATTACAGTAGTGCAGTGATCTAAAATTATTAGGACAAGTTACAACATTTAACTCAAGTTTCCTGAGTGTTTATTAACACAACCTAATTAAAAGTTTTCCTCTAATTCATCTCTTCTGCCTCACAACATTTTGAGTAGGTCGAGGGATTAATTCATTTCATCCGTCTTTCATTGGAAACCATGGACTGTTTTCGCTATCAAAATAGCTCAGACTTTTCCCAAGCAATTTTATTATTACTATTGATAACACATCACAGAATATTTTCAAAATTGATATAATTACCTATATATATCTATCCCTAACTATAGTATGCTAATGATATAAAATGTTTCAGATCTTGTATTGAGAAGGTGATAGAGTAGAACAAATTGATTAAAATAATATTATCGGGCTTCTAGATAGAAATGTACATACTGATATAATTAACAATTACGTAACCTTTTTTGGCCTCTTCAAGATTCGTACTACCTTTTCTTTGAAGAAAGATTGATTATCATATAGTTTTATGAATTTTGTACACATTGTTTTAGGTGAAGACTAAAGATCGTGGAAGGTAATAGGAAATATTACATTATGAGAATTTTTTACTTGCATGCAGTTCCTTTTTTGAAAATATTAACATTTTCTGAAATATACCTTATGAATATAAATACGAAAAAAGTTAAATTCTGTTGAGATAAACAGAACTATTGACTGTAGAAAAAATTGATTGCATTACAAATGCGGGTCTATAGTATTTTATAGAGCATTGTTTTGAAGTGCTTGGTCTTCCAGCAGAGTTTGGAACGGGTATTGGCGAGTTGCGAAGTAAAAATATCTGTTAAATACAAATTATATAATATGAGGTTTATATTCAATTAAGTTTTTCAAATAGTAATCTATAATGATGACCTTACATGAAACTACAAAGTATGAATGAGTGAAATAAAGCCGAGAGTGCAAATACCGCTCCTGGAAATGAGCTCACAGTAGCACTATACAATAGATTGAATAATAATCCTGCCAAAATTGGCATACAGGCTTCTCCTATAAAAGGTTGACAAAGTTTAAAGAACCATTAGATCAAATATTGAATATTATAAAAAACTACTTTTAAAAATCCAATAAACTAAACTCTTACCGATTGAAACGAAGGAAAATGCTTTTGCCAACTCATCTTTAGCAACACATTTTGAAACCATCGACCTCATGACTATCGTTATCAATCCACTAAACATTTGCAAAACCGCTCCTGTGTAAACAATGATACAACAAAATTGCAATAAATAAACATACAGAAGAATATATACTTATATCTTCAAATTCATGCACATACCAAAATACATAACCCATCCTTCCTGGGCAGCAGCAAATACAAGATTCGAAATAACAAAGCCAACAGCACTAAATATTCCAATCACTGCGTCACTGATGTCAAAGATCTTCATCATCATAAGAGTGACAAGCCCACCTAAGAGTTTTAAGTTTAATGTAATTAAATATGACGATTTATTTTTAAAAACAAGAACTTTTTTTGAACAAAAACTAAATTTGTTGCATGAAATAAAATAAATGTACCTGAAAGACAAATAGCAGTGTCTGCTGTGGTGAATTTAGAAAAGCTATTAGTTTCCCATTCAAATTTGTTCCGAGTGTACAAGTAAGCCACTTGCATCGTGCCGAATAATGCCAGCATTCGTAAAAATATCGTTACCATCAAAAGGATGACCCATCTAGAATAATACGAATATTTTTAATTCAATTTTAAAGCTTAAGTCATGTATCAATAGAAAATTGTCTCGAGTATTAACTTAAGTTTAAACTTACGTTCTATGTGGTCCTGGACGATTTCGAAATACTGTAGCAAATGTCTCTTCGACAGACCGCATGTCAAATATTTCAAAAAATATTTTTCTGACTGATGTTCCCATTTTCGTCTTAAGTGACGGTTCATGAATGAAGTATATACCGTATAAAAATGCTAGAGCAAAACAGATTGCTGATAGAAAAAACACTGGAACAAACCCTGCTTTATGGTAAATCTACAAATAAAATAGACTAATTAGCCTAACGTTAATAAAACATTGACGTTGACACAAGAGTATAAATGATTTACCCATGCAGCAACCATAAATCCCAAGCTTCCGAGAAACCAGAAACCTAATTGATATAAAAATTTAAAAAAAAATTAGTAATCCCTTTCATTCATCCAAAAAATCTAATATATTCGTATACCTTCTAGTACCGCAATTCTAAAACTCCTATTCGCTACAGTTGACCTTGTTGACACCAAAGTAAAAGCCGACATTAGAAATGCTACTAATCCTCCTGTAACACTAAAAATAACAAATATTTTTAAGCTTAAAAATCCCATGCAATTTTCGTGTCAAAACTTATTTAATTAAAATATAAATCAAACCTTATCGGAATTGAGCATAGTAGTAGATAACCTGCAGGAATTGAAGGCAACATGCTAACAAAGCAGTACATCAACGAAGCCACAGTATATCCAGCGAGACTCAGTAAAATCGGCAACTTTGAGCCATTTCTATCTACAAATGGTCCCTAAATTTATTAAAAACAATCAATTAATCAATCAACTTATTAGGTTTTTTTTGGATTTATCAAAATATTGCTACTGACTCAAACTAACCAAAAATAGGGCAAATAAAACAGGAACAAACGCTTCCACAATGCTCCTATACATTGTATACAAGGATGCAGTCTTCTCAACAATTTTTTCTGAAATTTAATACAACATTTTTAAAATTTAATTTTACATACTTTCAAAAGCAGTGTGTACATCAGGCATCACATTTATTCCACTTCTCTCACCTTCATCTTTCCAACTCGTTAAGTTTTTGCATACATCAGCCGAGTATCCATATTCTAATCGACATATTCGATCAATATAAAGATTTTGTACAATCACGGTAGTACAAGTATATCCAATCTATTTGACATTGTATAAAATAGTTTCAAACGTAAACAATTACTGTTACTCGAATTCATTAAAAATTAATTTAGCTTACCATGTGAAAGAACATAAGCAGTTCTATGCTATGATTTTCTTTTGCACTTTTTAACAAATTAATTGTAAACTCTACATAGTCCACTCTCCCCTTTTTATCCTTTGAGCCGGATAATTCCGCATCCATCATTCTATGTGTCAAATTATAAGATGAATCAAACTTAGATTGAGGAGATTCGTCTTCAAAAGGAGCCATTCCCCACTCAGACTCTCAACTTCAGTCAGACCGTTTGTTTGTTCCTTATCCCACTCTTTATTTATAGTATTGTCCAAAGTTGACTTGGCGATACGAATTATATCCTAAAAGAGATAAAATCAGAGGGAATCGATAAGATAAGAGTTTTATCTCATTTCCTCACTTATCAGTATCAGATATGAAACTGCGTTCACTCCTTGAGTAAAGCACATGTAAATTGAGGATTATACCAAAACTAAGCTGAATTTACTTTTGAAATCTAAGTTAGAGTTAGAGTAGAGCAACTTAAAATTAGATTTCAAAAGTGAAGGAAGCTTGACCAAACACCAATTTGCAATTGCAACTAATTGTTGGATCATATCTACTTCTATGTGTTGGATATTGTAATCAAAATTTTAAACTCACGTTTTTATTTGGCCGAAGCCTTCGGCCTTATTTCTTCCAACTTTGCTTTGTCAAATGTCAAATGTTATTCATAGTTTTCTCCGACTGCACTTAACAGTAATTTTTTGAGGTCAATAGTATTTCAAAAACTTGAATTCCTGTGTACTGTGAAAAAACAAAACAAAAACTTATTTAACACATTTCAGCGCATGTTCATACAATAATAATGTTCCAAATTAAGCAATAATAGTAAGTATAAGTAATGATGTTTTTGTTACCTTCTTTAAATTCTTATTTGACTTTACTAGAAAAATGTATTACATATTTATTAACCAACGATGAATTTGTTTTTGCACAAGGAAACTATCAAAAAACTTGACTTTTTATTATACCCCTATGGTCTAAAGCTAATACTATAATTTAGCTAACCATAACCATAACCATATAATACAAATGCTAACCTTGCTTTGGCACAATTAGCATCACCATCATTAGTTGTTACTCTAACTAATTTAACTACCAAAAAAAGCCCTAACAATTTAGCTTATAAGAATGACGTACATTCTACTATGAGAATCAGCTGAACCACATCAAGCCACTACTACTATGCAGTAGGTAGGGATCTTATTCTGTATTCTACCTCTATTCATAAATTCCCTAGTGTGTTTAGGTTGAGATGTTCTTTGTAAACCAAAAGAGATTGAGATTGAAGATTTGTAGATGAAAAGGGCATTGAGCATGCTATTTACTACTAAAACTTTGTTGAGATTCTGCTTACTATTGTATGTATTTTATTGCCTAAGATTAGCTTGATCTTGGTATTATCCCAATACTCTTCTTTGCAATGAATTTTTTGGCTTCGAAATAATAAGAATAATTTGTGAGTTATGTCGAGGATATTATTATTATTGCGAATTTCTGCCAGTAGTAGTAATTTAATTCATGAATGGTTAAGTAGTTAGAATTGCGCTGTAGCTGCTGCATATGAAAAGCTTTTTGTGTGTGTTTAAGTAAGAAAATAATTACTTTTAGATCAATTGCATGAATAAATAAGTTATAATTTAGTATGACATGCGATGTGGTAAAATTGTATTAATTTTTGGATTTTAAAATACTCTGTAGTAGTAATTCAATAATAATAATAAATTAGGGGCAGAAGCATAATATGCAGCATAATATTTTTAAAGATTATCATCATTATTCTGTTTATTTCGCATATATTATCATAACTTTAAATACACTCTACTTTTAATAATAATACACTTAATAAATATAATGGTTAATAATCTAAATTTATATTATGCACCTGGATAAAACGGAATATAAAAGGATTCGACATAACAAAAATCAGCTTATGAAAAACCCTACTGGATATTTTAATAAAACTCATTTTAACTTATTGCTATTATTGTCATTGTAAAATTATTCGGTACTAAATGCATTTCATTACTAAAAATTTGCATTGCATTAAGTGCAGCTGCTAATATAGGCTTTCGAGTGTGAAGCAAATACAGTATTTTTGCAACACGGTTAATTAAATAGAAAGCATTTTTTTAAAGTTTTATTGTGCGATATTCTATTGACTATTGTGAGTAATCAAAATAATTAATCGTTAAAATATATCGCTGTTCGAGGCGAGATGATTAAAAATGAGTTATAGTAAAACTGAGCTAGTAAAGGTAATATAAAAGTCTTGTAGTAATCAAAACTGATTCAAATATTTGTTTGAAAACTTCATGCATTTGATTCAGATATCAGCGTCTGACCGTCAGGATCGGGGTTATAATTTTTCATTGAAATGTACAGATATCTGAAAAATGAAACGTAATTAAATGTTCGTTAAATACTACTTCCATCAGAGCTTCTTAAAATGTTTTCGTTATCAAATTATGCTTTCTTACATAAAACTACCAAGAACAATTCCATAAGCTCCAAGAGAGATTAAGAAAATTGCACCAGGAAAAACAGTATTCGTTTTCATGAATACCAAATTGTACAAAGGAGTTGCTATCAAAGGCATAGAGGCTTCACCACAAGCCAAGAAAGTATAAACTTTAGCGATTTCCTCTTTGGCCACAATTTTAGATAACATTGACCGGATGACAATTGACGGCAACCCAGCAAACATTGATATCACACATCCTAAAATTCATTTCACATTAGCAAGTTAAAATCTATTAGAAAATACTATTCATAAACCGAATTTTTAGCTTAATGTTTTAAAACTCACCAACATAAACCATCCACCCTTCAGAGGCACTGAAAAACACGATTGTTCCTAATACACTACTGGCTGAACCAATAATCCCAATCACAGCATCATTTATTTTGAAAATCTTCATGGTCAACATTACCATGATGTAAGACCCTGGAAATATTTCATATTTAAAATTTAGTTTTTTAAAAATTCAAGTTCATAATAGACTTTCCATTCCCAAAGCCTCTTACCCGTTATAGCAATGAAAGAGTCCGCAACACTATATTCCGTGTAATTCTCTAAAGTCCACTTGAACTTATTCCTCGTGTACAGGTACATTGTATTAATGTATCCCATCATGACAAAAATTCGAAGACAGATTGCAATCAGCATTATTATCATCCACCTTTTAAAAAAATAGAATTTTCTTTAAATATCTAACACACAATACATACCCAAAACATAAATTATGAAACCTTTTACCTTCGACATTTATTGCCACGATCTCGAGTCACAGTTGCAATTATATCTTTAACTGCCTCAACATTAAACATATCCGCACAGCAACTTCTTGGCTCACCAGTTACACCATGTCCATCATTTTTTATGCGAATAATTCCGTAAATAAATGCTAAAACGTATAAAGTTCCAGACATCATAAAAACTTGTTGAAAATCTCCATATTTGTAAATATATCCTCCTGTAACTAGTCCGATTGGCCCTAAATTAATTAAAAATGAAATCATTCATTCATCCCGCATTGTTAATTAAACACTTAATTTCATAATTATTCCAACAGTACACATACCTCCAAGGAACCACGAAGCTTCAAGCATAGCTACTCTAAAACTTCTATTTTCAGTAGTAGTAATTTTTCCAATGAAACTGAACACAGACATAATTAACGCTACCATTCCCCCAGAAAGGGCGACTGGTATTGACGCAAATAATATAAATGCTGGAGGAAGATCAGGAAAAAATGTCATGATGAGATAGATACAAGATGATAAGCCATATCCTAAAATAGGGAGAAGGATTGGGTACTTGGTTCCATGAACGTCTGTCCATGGTCCTAAAAATAACGAGAACAATATAGGGAATCCTGCCTCAATAAGTCCTCTGTAAGTAGTGTACTTTGCAGCTGTTCCTTCCACTTGTTTTTCTAAAAAGTAAATTATATAATATAAAAAGAATTCAAAATTCACTAAATTTCAATTATCTTTTTAAAAATTACCATACGCTGACTCTGTTAAGTTTTTACAAATATCTTCTGAATGACCAAAGGTTATCCTGCAAATCCGATCCAGGTACATATTCTGAACAACCACCATGGAACATGCCATTCCAATCTATTAATATTTAAACAAATTAAGTTCATCCCTTGACCAAAAACATAAAAATTCAACCAGATTTAATTATAAAGTACACTAACTAACCATGTGCCCCAGCATCATAGGCTCCACAGTGATATTTTTAAAAACATCGGTACACATATTCTTCGGATTATCAGAGTTTGCTGAAGAATCCGGAAATGATGAAGTATTTGTTTCATCCTCTTCATCATCTAAATAATGTCTATCCATCGTACCGGAATTAATTGGTCCTGTATTATTTTCCATGTTTCAAGGGCCTCGAAATCTAAACAAACACAATCCAAACACCTTAAAATCAATAATTCCACAAAACTATTCTATAAGATATTTCAATTTTGTAACTTCTTACCGTACGTTGGAAGAACACTGTTTTACAATTGCAATTGAACCCTTTCAATCACATCAGGATGAGTGAATCATTGGTGCACAGCACATGACATAAAAATATTAATCTGCTAAAAAACAACACAATATTTTAAGAAACTGATTATAAATAATATGTAGTATAGATTTTTTTATTAAATCTAATGGGCGTTAATAAACATACTCTTTTTGTGATAATATTGTTTAAGCTTGATGAATTTTTACAAATTATAAAACTTATTTAATCATATAAAACTCATGCCATGATGATTTTGTGTATTGGTTTAACGTTTAATTTTTAATCAAGCATTTACAATTACTTACATAATGATTCAATCCCACGAATCCCACCACACTCAAATAATTTATCATTTACAACACTGTTATCTTATCCACATTTTGCTCACTTTATCATCTGCAAAGAACTTATAATGTCGATTCAACACTTATAATGTTTAATAATACCTGGTAAAAGTTAAATGCGTTGCGGATTTTATTTAAATTTAATACAGTCTCAGGTGAACAACAATATTTGTGGTTCGTATAAACAGCTTACAGCTGCTCCAAGGATTACATATAAACTCTTGTGTCAGAGTTCCTCTTAGACATGTGAATGTGCCAAAAGCATGAAAAAGTCTTTCTTTGTATGGAATTATTGTATGTAATATGGCTCTTCTTGGGTAAAGTTTAAGGCTTCTGCTTCTCCAGACAAAGATGAAGTGACTTCATTATGAAAATGTCAAGGCATCCACAATTTTTCCGACATGTACCCAAGGCATGGTAAATGGATAAAAACTTAATAAATTGTTATCTCATTTTGTAAATGTTAAGTCCTATCTGACCAGTAGTCGAGTAGCTTAAATAAACTCTATGCAAGTTTTAATGTTACATTACAACAAATAATTAATTATTTATCTCTAACCCATTCTGTATACTCTTGTCATATGACTTAATTTATCATCTGTAAAGAAAGATAAGGTTTGACAATAAATGGACTCACGCAAAAATATAAACCTGTCTTAAAATATCAACCATTTAATTCTATATTTAGCTAAAGTTACTTAAATGTTAAGTTTACAAATTGTATGGATTTTTAATGCTTTAAGTCTCTGCATGAAAAATTTAATACAAGCTTGTTTTTAAATGATGATGATGGTTGAAACATTTGATTTCTTTGATAAAATAAAGATTTAAATTTAGAAATGAATAATATCGCATGGCAATCAGATGCAAATAAATGTATTTTTGTTAGCGTGTTGCTATAAATAGCAGAAAAACATAACCTAATAATCTCAAAATATTAATTTGTTACGAGGCTTTAATCAATAATATTTAATTAAGTTATTAGTTTTGAATCAAGCATCGTCCTCTTGCAATGTGCCAGATTTAATATGCCAGTCACAATTTGTTCAGGTTTGTATCATAACTATGTTAATATTTGGTTGGTTAACATATTAAAACAATTACAAACTACTTTAATATCTTGTGTCAATTGGCATTAGTATATCCTAGATCTTTGATTGGCATTTATTTGAATAAAGGATTTGCCATAAATCTTCAGTTAAACAGTTATGTTGACTTAATACTTCTAGAAATAAGAAAAATTTAAGTAAGAAGAAGTCCTGCTGAAGGATTGAGGGTTCATTTTCAATTTATTTAAGGTTGATATCCGAAGGAAAGGTAACAAAGAAAAGGCATTACAAAAAGCCCTGGTAATAAGTGTCTTCTTATGAATATTTAGATCCTGATCTTTTATTACACTCTTTATTTGTTTGCGGGATCTTACATGGTTTAAGTTTTAGCATTGCCTATACCAATTCTGGAACTTTCATATTTTGCAAGTTCTTCAACTTCTTGATACAATGCATTGTTTTCTAATCCAAGCTCTTAACAGATATATTCTGGATAAATAAATAAACACATTATTTTCATTAGAATATCCATATTATTGTGGAAACACACTATATATTAAAGCAAAAAATATGAATAACAAAGAAAATTATCTCAGAACTACTGTTCGTACTACGTATTACTCAAAAGACATAAAATGCATTATATTTCATAGTTTTACTTGGTTCTGAATTTTCAATATCACCAATGCATTTTAATTGCTTCATCATGAATTTTAACAGGTATACTTTCTACTCAATATAAAAACAACCAGCATCCCAACCCAATAATTGAATCCAATTCCATCAAGCTGTCATTATTCCCATGCAAAAGCAGGAAAACTCTTTACAAAATAACAATGTCTGAAGTAAACATAATTACTTATTATTCAGAGATCTCTCTTGGATATCAATTCACTGGAGCTAATAGGATTTAATAGGAGCAAACGTCCCCACCCAAGGACACACGTACAATCTTTACTACATAATCCAGCAGATGAGGGGTCTAAAGTTCACAATGATTATATAATACCTCTAACCGCTTTAGCATAAAAGTTACTTGTATAAAATGTATATAACACAAGTTATACAAGATAGATAGATTCAATTCAAACACATCAAAACAATAAAAGAACCTCATGTCCTTGGTTCTGGTTTAGCTCGTTTCATCTTTATCCATGTAATTCTTCCATTTATGACTTGTATTCTATCCCTATATTATGATCATATAACTATCTTTGTGTAAAAGTATTTGTACCTAGTCCCATTTATTTTCAGGATTCTGCTATGATATAACTATTATGAATTTTGTAAATCTTTATAATTTTATGTCCACGGCATTCATACAACAAGAATCCCTGCCTACTAAATTCCAAGTTGTAGTCCAATCCAAATCATTCATTACTGGAAGAACTACAATATAGTTAACAAAATTGAAAGTGAGAGTAGCTTTGTAGATTTACTTAATACTTTCTAGGTAGAGAGTCCAGTAGTTTTTTATATGCTATTAAATTAATGGTTAGAGCGATACTTTTACGTCTTTTAACCTCATATCAGCTATTATATCGTCTTGTCACTATCAAGGTTTTTTTAACTTGTTTAATATATTTCTTTTGTCTAAAGTTCAAAAGTCCAGAATTCACAGCATACGCATTTTTTACTTAAGCATCTGTTAATATCTGCATCTCGTTATCTCTGTGTTCTGGACAAAGTCTTTCAAGTAATAGCTAGATAGCTACTGATTATATGATCATAAGTTTATCAATGAATCAAAGATTTTCGTTTTTGCATAAACAATTTTTTCTTTAACTTCCTCCGAAACCTTCTACCAAGTGTATTTTTGTTAACGAATTCTCAGAAATAAATAAATACAAGTTATCTACTTTAGTATTCACAACATTGTAGCCCGTGCAAATAGTAATATTTGGTTTTGGATCGAATTGATCGTTATAAAAAACACATATTATATTTCTTGTTCATCAGAAAATAAAATATTTATTTATGAAGTGATTTTACGCTTTTAGAAAGACTTTGATAATTTCACTGTTGACCAGAATCATTTAGGATTTAATTCGATACAAGCATTTTAAAAAGCTTTTTATTTTGGTTTGTTTTACGTTTTCGAAAATCATGAAACTTTCCTTGAGTAGATTAGTTAATCTTCAAAAACAAGGTATTCTCCTAAGAAAAACTTTGCGATTGGCTTCAACATCTACTGCTGCAAATGTAAATGAGCAGCAAGGTTTGCTGAAAGATGATTCAAAATTTTGGGTTAAATCCCCTCATCGGGATATACAACCCGTGGTCGGTGTGGAAATACATGAGCTAATCTTTAGTAAAATCACCCAATGGGGAAATCTTCCAGCGATTGTAAGAAAACAAAATAATTTCTTGAATATAATATAAATTATTAAATTTTTATTCCACATTTAAAAAAAAACATTTTATACAAAATTTGTAGGAATGCGGCATTTCAGGAAAAAAATATACATACGACGAGATATACAAACATTCCAGGGCTTTTGGAGCTGCTCTAATACAAGCTGGATTTAAACGGGGTAAAGATTAAAAATTTTTTTTGAAATTCTTAGTAGTTTTGTTTTAAGTATTAATGATTAATTAATTAATTAAATGACAACTCATCAGGAGACACCATAGGAGTAGTTCTTCCAAACATTCCCGAGTTTCCAATTGTAATGCTAGGATGCTGGAGTGCTGGACTGATAGTAATAATTAATTAAAATTTTACAAGATTATTAATTTTAATTATGTAATGGTAAATACTAATTATTAGTAAGCAAACCAATAATAATTTCAAACTTGTTCACAAAGGTATCATGCATCAACCCAGCATATACAGAAGAAGAAATAAAGCGTCAACTCAAAAGCTCAGTAGCCAAGTGTGCAATCACAATCGAACATTTTTTGAATTCTATCAGATCTGCAAAGACAACAAATCCAGAACTAAAATCAATTGTAATTATCGGAGATGCTCATGAGGATTGTCATACATTTTCAGAAATGATAAAATGTGACACTAAGAATGTAGAATTTTCAACAGGAGCTAATAAAAACACAATGGAGGAAATTGCTCTTTTACCTTACAGTTCAGGAACCACAGGCCCACCAAAGGGGGTTTTGCTCACACATTATAATATCACCACCAATTTGATGCAATACGTCGTAAGTATTAACTAATTCATAACAAATAATAATTTGCCCTTTCTAAATTATGATACTCCGTTAAATATTTAGGTGGAAGCTGGTGTGGGACCAACAAAGAGTTATGACGAGACTGGTGATCAAGAAAGGCTTATCGGTCTCCTCCCATTTTTCCACAGTTATGGATCTGCTGCAATCTTAATCGCAGGCCTTTACCAAGGCTCAAATATCGTTACTTTGCCAAGATTCGAACACAATACTTTTCTCGACGCAATAAAAAATCATAAGGTTCGAGACTTGAGAGAGTGACTAAAGGCTTTTGATTTAATTTATGATTTCTCAGCTAAAACTAAATTTTCTTCTTCAATTTTAGCCCACCGTTCTGCATTTGGTCACACCTTTGATTTCTCATATCGTCAACTCTCCAGATTTTAATAAAAAAGATCTTTCTTCTTTGAAAGCTATTGTTGGTGAGCAAGAACTGAATGAAATTAAAGTAATATTGCGAATAAATATTTACGAAAACTATTCTTTACGTCTGTTAACAGGAGCAGCAGCACCTATAGGGAACGTATTGATTAACAAAATCTTGGATAAAGCTCAAAAGTATATATTTTTTGCAGAAGGTTACGGTAAGAGAAAGCAATTTAATGCTAACTTTTTATTCCTTATTATTAACACAACCTTACATTATCCAATATTATTTCCAGGCATGACAGAACTTTCACCCTTGTCCCATATGCTAAGCCCAATCACAAAAAATACGAAAATAGGCTCTTGTGGCAGTTTAGTTCCTAACACTTGGAGCAAAGTTATAGATGTTTCGACAGGTGATACTCTTGGCCCTAATTGCAGGGGCGAACTCTTAGTCAAGGGTCCACAGGTATGCAAATTTGATAAATGAACTACTCTTTTAAATAATTAAAAGAGTTAAGCTACCTTAAACTAATTTTCTTTTAATTAAAACAGGTCATGAAAGGATACTTTAGGAATGACGAGGCGACAAGAAATACAATTGATGCTGATGGTTGGCTTCACACAGGTTTGTTAAAAATAAGTTTTGATTAAGAAACAATTTCAAAAACCTAATCATTCACAGACAATAAATTTGCGAACAATATTTTCAGGTGATATTGCATACTACGATGAGGATGGCTATTTCTACATTGTGGATCGTTTAAAGGAACTCATTAAAGTGAAGGGCTTTCAGGTACAATTAAAATCTAGTAGCATTTTCAATACTAAATTA